>QEPC01004899.1:217852-243052 GCA_003113815.1 Sphenodon punctatus | reverse complement strand
CAACCCTACAGGGGTCAGGACCAACAATTTTTTGGGTTTGTTTGTTAAGAATAATTTTTAAAAAGACAGCATGACCGGCCCCCAGCCCGGCCCCCAGCCCACCGGGAATCCTCCCGGTGCATTCAATGGCCAATCCGCCCCTGGAGGGTGGCCATGGGATGCGCAGCTATGCTTTCTATGCCCATCGAATGGCAGATCTGGGTCACTGAGCGGGCACAGGGGTGGTGGGCAGGGTCCCTGGCCCATTGGGACGAGACCACCTGGAGGGTGCACTTCAGGATGGACAGGCGTTGCCTCCTGTGACTTGCAGAACTGTTGACGCCCTGGCTGGAGCGGCAATACACCCTCATGCGGGCTCCCATTCCCATGGTCCACCCGATTTCTGCCGGTCTGTGTCCCAGCACTTCGGTGTTGGGGTGAGCACCGTCACCGGTATCCTGAGGGACTTCTGCGAGGCCGTGGTGGGCGTGCTCCTGGACCGCGCGATCCATCCCATGGACAAGGAGGCCATGATGGCCAGCTTTGTGGCTGGCGGCTTCCCCAACTGCCTGGGCGCCGTGGATGGCACCCACATTAAAGATCCTCCGCCCCTCCAATGGGGAGGCTGCGGAATATGTCAACCGGCATGGGTACCATTCCATGCAGCTCCAGGCGGTAGTGGACCACCGGGGCCAGTTCATCAACATCTACACCAGCCACTCCGGCCGCGATACCAGGATCCTGACCATCTCGCCCCTCCATGCCCGGATGTACCAGGGGGACTTTGTGGACATGGGGATGACCAAGATCGTGTGGATTCTGATGCCTCCCTGCATCCTGGGGGACCCAGGATATCCCCTCCTCTGATGGCTCATGAAGGCGTACCTCGTCGCCAGGAACCCCATGGAGGCACTCAACGCCCGCCTCTGTGCCTCCAGGACCGTGGTCAAGAGGGCCTTCGGTGCCCTCCAGCAGCGCTGGAGGTGTCTAGCGGGCCAACTGGACTACACGGTAGAGACCTCAGCCCTCGTGATTGGTGCCTGCTGTGTGCTGCACAACGTGTGCGAGACTGATGGGGCCGCCCTCGAGTTCTCCGTGCCCCGGCGCCCACCCGGACCCATGCTGCTCTACGTGAACGCCGATAACCTGAGGGAGTACCGCTACACCAAGCAGATCCGGGCTGCCCTGGTGAGGTGGGTTTCCAGAGATGCCGCCACCTGAGGCCTCCGCCCCACCCCCCCTCGGTGGCCACCACCTGTACCCGGCCCACGCCCGTGGGTATCCCACTGGCCCCAACCACTGTACAGAGACACAATAAAAACATTAGAGATCGTTTCCACCCGTGCGTTTATTGTGCTGAGTGTGCCCACGTGCCCCCCTCCTTATCCCCTTGCACCCCTTACTTCCCCCTCCCCCCTGGAGCTTCCTGGGCCGTCCCCTCGACCACCCTGCGGGCGGCATGGAGCTCTGGGATGGCCAGTGGGGTTGTGGTGGGGGGCAGCCCCGGTACCAGAAGGGCCCCCCTGGGCGGCTGCTGTCTCTGGAGGCCTGGTAGGACCGGGAGATGGATGCGCGGGCCCTGCAGGTGTGCTGGCGGCTGGGGAGCATTGCAGGGCCCAGCACCGGGGTGGGGTGGCTGGCGGAGCAGCTGCCATCACGTATGTGCTCATGGTCCCCGCATGTATCAGCAGTGACGTGCCAATGTCGTGGAACCGGTTCATCTTGCGCGAGTGCTCTGCCACCATCCTGTCTATGGCCTGCTCTAGCCGCCCGAACGCCTCCACCTGCCTGTTGTGCTCCTGGCGCTCCTGCCTCCATTCCAGTCGCACCTCCACCTGCAACCTCCGCTTCCTGGTCTCCGCCTGCTGCAGGGCCCTCTCTGTGGCCGCCTCCATGCGGTCGATGGCTGCTATCATCCGCTCCCCCTGCTCGGCTGTGGTCCGGACGATTTCCTCCGCGTGATCCTCCCTCCGGAGTCATACCCGAGCCCTGTGCTCCCGCATCTGCTGAGCCGGGGGCATGGGTTCGGCTGGTGGGGCCGCTGCTGGTTGCCCTGTTGGGGTACACAATGGGGTCCATTAGTCCGGCCCTGACGCCTGCCTCCTATCCCGTTGCGGTGCTGCGGGTGGTGGGCTGGCTCCCCGGTGGGTGGGCAGCCGGTGCCCTCCCCCAGCAACTCCGTGCCCCGCCCATCCATCCCTCGTAACCCCCACCCCGGTGTGCACCATGTGCACCCCTGTGGGGCCCCCACACCATGGAACCTCACCTTGGTCTTCTGGCTGCTCCTGCGGCTGCTCCTCGCCGGACGGTCCCGTGTGCCGGGGCGCCCCGTGACCTGTTGGGAAACGGGTTGGGGTGGGCTGCGGTAGCCCTGCATGGGCCCAATCCCCCCCCCGATGCCCCCCCGCTCGCTAGCACCGGTGCCCGGCCTGCTGTGCCTGTACCTCCTGTTCTGTGCTTGGGTGGGCCCCGGTGGCCCCCCCACCCCGTCAGCGGTCCGGGGTTTCTGGGGGTCACGGGGATGGGCCCGCACCCTGTGGGGGGCCCCCCACCCATGGGCCCATGCCCTGCGGTCCATTCCCCCTCCTAGCCGCTTCCCTACCTTCGATGTTGGTCTCAGAGCCCTCCGAGGCCAGCCCCTCAGTGTGGCTGTCCTCCCACTGCGTCCACTGGCTGAGGGTGACCACTGTGCTGGCTTTGGATCCTCCCGAGTCGGACTGGGGGTGTGGGCTCCCTATGCTGGTGTGTGAGGGGGGCCTGCTGGTCCCTGAGGTCCTGGGGAGTTCCTCTTGGGGGGCTGGGCCACCGGAGCTGGTGCCTTTGTGCGGGGCTGCCAGGGGTGGGGGTACGTCGGCCCATTCCCTGCCCTGGACCACGGCGCTCCCCACGAGCCGTGGGGCAAATATGGAGCCCTTCATGTGTAGGATGCGGTCTAGGGCGTCGTAGTAGGGGGCAGTTCGTGCTCTGTGTCCGGACTGCCGGTTATTGTCCTTTATCTCCTTGTACCCCCTCTTGAGCTCCTTCACCTTGGTGCGGCATTGGGCCACTGTCTTGTGGTGACCCGCTGCCTCCATGTCCCGCACTATTGCGTTGTACACATGCTCATTCCACATGTTTACCGCGAGTTCCACCTGGTGCTCCAGGAACCCCCAGATCCGTATAAAGTTCTGGGTCTCTTTGTGGCCCCATTGTCCCCCTCTATGGTATGGTCGCCTCCTGCATGTGCCCTCCTGCTCCTCCGCTTGCCCTCTACCTGTCTTCTCGGGGGGGCTCCGGCTCCCGGGCCCGTTTCTGGGTCGTAACGGAGGGTGTTAGTTGCCTGGGTCCCTTGGCCCTCCTCCCTTCCCCCCTCCCGCTGGGCGCCCCCCCTCCATACCGCTGTGCGGGCCCCTTCTTGCTCTCCTTACCCGTTTCCGGTGTGCCTCCGTCCCCTGGCCGGTTGTCCCCTCTGGGGCGGCCTGCCCCGGCTGCTGCTGCTCCTCCGCCATCGCCTCCATCACCACCTCCTCCTCCTCCCTCGCTCGCCCTCCGCTCTCCTCGCCCTTCCGTCTTGCTCCATCCCGCCACGTTCCCCTGCTGCTGTATGCTCTTTAAATCTCCCTCCTCGGTCTGTGCTGGGGATCGCCCTGGTCGGGGATCATTTTGTTTGCTTCCGGCTGGTGGTTGCTGTTCAGTCGTTACTTTTTGCAGTTTTCCAGTGGGAATTGCTTTGACCACCCTTCCGGAGATGGTCTGGTCCCGACCTCCAGAAGGGTGGTTGGCTTTGTCCCCTACTGGTGATTAACTGTGGTGAACATCTGGCGAATGCCTATCAGACGTTCAGGGCTCTTTGGCCTCGCCACAGGGTTGAGTGTGGTTCACCATGGTTGACTGTGATTTTGTAACGTCTGGAATTACCCTCAGTCAAGTTCTAATACCTTAAGTACGGGTCTGGCCTCCAACCTCCCCTCACAGCCAGCCTACACCACCAGGATGTTTCAGGATTGTCCAAACAAAGTTCTAAGACCCCGTCTGGGCTTATAACAGGAACGTTCCCACCTGGGAGTTCCCAAGACACTGTATTGCCTCCTGGTGGCTATGTCCTCCATAACTGGCTCCACACTGTAGGACTCTCTGGCTGGTCTGAGTCCACACAGCCCAGCAATCTTTTGGGCCTAGCCTGGGCTTATAGTGAGCTCTGTCTAAGCTCCTGACTATCCTTTCTCCACCTAGCCCCTGCTATTTGTAGCACTGATCCTATATGCTCCTTTGTCAGATTCTTTAATGCTGCTTGTCACATTTCCATGGACCAACCCAAGTCTCATACTTAAGAATGAAGAGAGAATGTGGAAACCTTGGAGATTATTCTGAAGCAACTGTTTGGTTGATTTTGTCCCTGTTGCCGAAAACTGAATGTTGGTAAAGGGTGAAGTATTGACAAGCCAAGACAGAGCTCCTGTATTTATCCCACAGAAGGTGCAGTACATGCAGTCCTTGAAGCTTGCTTTGCAGGAAACCGCTTGTAGAGTAAGAGAGTACTTTATTCTGCCTGTCTGTTTGGTCTTTGCCTCTGATGAGACTGACAACGGGGAAGCCACCAGTTAGTTCCAGTGGTGGTGATGGTGAGTGGGGAAATAAATAAGACATGAGTATAAACTTTCCAACTGGATAGTGAATAATGTGTTGTGATAGACGGGGTACAAAGTTCACATGTACCGTAGTCTGCGTCTTTTCTTCATATGTTCAAAACAAAGGTGGGGGATGGATACACTGATTACATCAGGGATGAAGAACCTTTTCCCTCTCGGGAGCCACTCTGAAAATTAATACAAACTCTCAGAGTCACATAGAAGTTGGGAGTTTAAGGGTTGTGCTCGGGAAGAGGAGGGTCCAGATCAGAGATATAGGCCATGGATCTGTGCCCTGTCCTTGTGCGCAGGCCCTCAACCCTGCTCCCTTACCATGAAGCTCAGTCTTTCAGTGCTTGGGGGGTAGGAACTAGATCCAGGGTCAGATCCAGGAACTGGAAAGGGGCCAAATAAAAACTAGCTCCGCGTCACATTTGGCCAGCGGGCCTGAAGTTCCCCAGCCCAGGGTTATGTGCTTCAATCTTATTTCAGACACGCTGTACTAATGCAAACGACAGCTCACTAGTTCTCAACTAAGGCTGCAATCCACAAAACACTTACTCTAGAGTAACCTCCTTGAAGCCATCTTAAATTCAAAGAAACTACTCTGGAGTAAGTGGCTTTCCAGTCAGAGAATGAGGCTTTCCCAGCAAATACCCCTAGAGTGTCCTTGTGGAAACTAGCGGGGAACCACCAAGCAAAACTGAAATAGCAACAAAAAAAGTGTGGTCCTTGTGGGCACAGAGCCCGCCCTCATCTTGAACTACTTTCAAATGGCACTATTCTGTGGCTGTCGCAATGCATTGTGCAAGTGTTACCAAAACGAATGGCCTTGTCTCGCAGAGTCCAGGTGCTACTGCCAGTTTTGTTAACTGTGAACGTCCATCGATAAAGGCAAATGCTCGTGTCTGGCCCAGGGGTTTACCAAGTCGTTTACAGTGTGCGGCGCAAGGGAACAGAGGATCTCTGCCCTCCCAGTCAGAGCTCCATGTTCTCAGGGGATAGCGACCCACCATGCAGCTGCCTCTCCTTCCTCTCCACAGACCCGGAGATCCCCTTTCCATGCCCCCAAGAGCTGTCCTAGCTGAGTGGACGTTTTCCAGGAAGCTCTGTAGGATTCCTCTCGCTGTGGTTTCCACTGCTTGCTCTACAGGAGGGACTGCTCTTGCCCTGGTGGTTCTGGGGGCTACAGCCTCCAAATTTCACCAAGTGGAGGTGTGCGTATGAACTAAATAAACCTTGAGGTCCCTCCCAAGTTATGAACCCTGAACCTCCTAGCCCATTGCTCCCCAAATTATGAGAATCTGGAACTGCCTTTGGTCCTTGCTCCTTGGTTCTACTTAGAATACACTCCTTCATTCATTTCAGTCAATGGCTCGGTTCCCATTACTTGACTGGCAGAGGATCGGACCCTTAGTTTCTCCCTCTGCTGATATTTTTGAGCTCTACGAAAAGCTTGGCGGTACAGCTTGAACGAAATCAAGGCGCCATCCTCCACCATTAAAGTCAACAGGAGCGTTGCTGTTGACTTTAATGGTGGAGGAGTTGTGCCTTTCAGGATGCACATTGAATTTTCCATTACATACCATTTGTTCTTCTCGAGCTACATGATTATTAAAGAAACTGAAGGGTTTTATTCCCTAACTTTTAAAAGTCACATTTTAATACCAATAAAATCCAAACTTTCTATTTATAGAAGCATCTTTCTGAGCGCTGGAGGTTTTAAGCACCTTACAGTTTGCTGCTGAAACCCTTCTTAGCTTAACCATAGTAAATAACTTGGCTATAAAGTCAAATACTCCATTTTAAATATTAGCAGCTGGCCGTGCTGGCATATGTTGACTTTATTAAGGATTATTCTCATGTGGCACAAATAGCAAGAATTGCAGAATTTAAAAGTAAAAGCTCCAAATTAATCTTTAAATGCTTTAACCAAATATCAAGGCTTTTTCAGCAGGAGTCTAAATAAAATCTTTATCTGTGTTTAGAGGCTCATGCAAATGTATTCAAAAATGGACTCTCCGGATCTCTTACCATGGCAGATTGGAAGCTGCTAAAACAAAGACAAGATCATCAGATCGGGCCAGGCCATCCATCTGTACCAGTAATTCCGTTTTCATCCGCCGACTTCCTTCGTGTTCACCACTACCAAGATGCAGAGAAATGGCATTTGCTGAGTGCATTAGAACAGCCACCTTTATCTATACGGTGTCTGCCACAGTCCTAATCACGATTCAGTCCTTGCTCAAAGCATGATTACGTTCCATTAGCTAACGCCCAAGCATTAAGTCAAGCTTCCTGGTGATTGTGATTACTTAAATGTACTCACTCTGGTGCATTAGACTGGAGAGGATCCACCATTACTGGAGTCAAAGAAAAGATACATGTAGTTTTATCTTTGCATCAAGATTAATGCAAAGGAAAAATCAGCAAATACCAGAGCTGTATTTAGTGGGAAATGCTTTTAGCCTTTGGTTGGCATTATGTGGGACAAGTATAGAGGGCAAAAGATTGCAGTTAAAACACGACTGTTCTTAGCATATTCAGTGCCGCTAGTTAAAGAGGAATGAGTGAAATGGCTACAAGAAAAGGAGGTTGTTGTTGGATTTAGTAACATTCTAGGCTAAGAGTCTCAGGAGCAAAACCATAAATGTGTGTAATACCGACACAAAGAAAGACACATTTCTCTCTGAGACCATACATTAGGGACCCTGCTCCAGGGATTTTTTAAAAAAAGATGGGGTTTGAAGACTTGAGCCTGTTGAATGCTAAGATCTCTGAACCCAAAGTGCTCAGCACCTTGCAGTATGAAACCTTGCAATAGCATCATTAGGATCACCTTTGGCCTCCAGTTACACCAATTTGAGCCAAGTAGAGATTTTTATCTGCTGGTGTAAATGGGGACAGAATTTGCCCCTCCATTATAAAATTCTATAGATCATGAGTCGCAGTATCTATACGTAGGGACCTGTGTTCACTGCCTTTTCTCCTTTGCCCCAATGGGGGAAACACAGTCAACTGGGGTCCCTGTTTAGATGCAGAGGCAACTTTATGCTTAGCTGTGCATGCCCATCACTCACTGAAGCCAAAGGGAATTTAAAGGGAATATCAATGGGCAAGATTTGGCCATTAGCTTACAGCCATTAATTAAGAATGATATTTATAACACAGTATACGCTACATATCTTAGGGGGCAGATAAACCCCTAAGTACGGAATCTATGGCACCAAGAAACCTCTGAAGGGGGCACCTTGGAACCACATGAATGAAAACCACAGCATCTCAAAAACTGAGGACTTAATTTTTTGGTTTTCCTGTAACTCTTAATTTACAAAAACATTATCATCTCCCCAACTCTGCTGGAAAAAGCCCTATGACTTCTCCACTCCCACCTCAGTGGCAGCACTGGGGGGATATTTACCACAAATCACCTTGAGATTACCACATGGAACAGCATTTGTTAGCATAACAAGCAACACAGGGATCTTTCCTTAAGGAATCTGACGCAGGAGGCAATACAGCTTCTCCCCCACCGCCCAATTCTGTTAGTGCGGCCCATGAGCCAACATGGCCGCAGACTAAAAAGGTCCACCCCCCTCAGGAGAGAACTGAGTTGTCAATTACCCAAGAGCTGTGCCTCTCTGGCTCATGACCGAGTCCAGCTCATCCAAGAAAATGGTGGAAGGAGCGTGATACCGGGCAAGTTCAAACAGCACCTGTTCAGAGAAGAGACCCACAGTGAAGATTTAGCAACTACAGCGCTAAGCCAAGAGGTCTGAGGGGCAAACGGCCAAAGTTGTTTAGACACAGTAATGCTAAGGGCCGCGCACACTACAGATAATATTATAATAATCATAATAATATAGAGGTGTCCACTCAGGCTAGGTTTGTGCAAGAGGCAAGAAAGAAAACACACAAATCTGTAATCCAGTCTGTCTGTTTAAATCTTTCCCCCTCAAATCCTATCCAAGTACATAGAGAATAACAGGATTCCAGCCAGGGATTGTCAGCAAATCCTAACCCAGCTCCAGAGATTAAAACCTTTTCCTTCGTTTATTGTTGTTCCATTTGTGGGTGTTTTGGTTTGTTTGTTTTTTAAAAATAAAATAAAATAAGGATTTACTTATTTATTAATTTATTTATTACTTCAGAGTAAGTGGCTTGTGGACTGTGGCCCAAGGCTTCCCAAACACAGAAGGAGCACTAGTATTTTTAAAATTCCCAATACATACAGTTGAAACATGTGATTTGAAACAATGAAAATGGCTAGAAGTGCACGGTGAGGGTGGGGTACCAGTCTTAGATGTATGGCTGGCAGGAGGGGACCGAAGGACAGAGCTCCCCCCCTCCCCCTTTTAGTTATGCCACTGGAACTGACCCGAACAGTTGCTGGTTCCACAAGCTGAAATCCAGCCAGGGAAGTAACGTTGTCAAAGTTCTCCCTCATTTGGCAGAAGGGAACTGGGGCACAGAATGAATCCACTTGCCAGAATCAGCAGAGAGCGACACTAAACACGGGGACCTGTGATCACTGCATTTCCACCCCACACACCCCGTTGCCCCCATGGGGAATATGCAGTGAACATGGATCCCTTGACGTTTTCTGCCTCCTAGTTGTCGGGACACTAGAAAACCTCTCCCCTACAGCCTCTATTTTGGCTCTTGCTACAGAATAGGGAGCATGAAGGAAGGGGTTCTTACTCGAACAAGCTTCTCAGAATCGCCCCTCCATTTACTGACAATAGTGGAGGCCGAGATGTTGAAAAAGGTTGTGTTGCATTTAGTGGCAACGGCCTTGGCAAGTAAGGTCTTTCCGGTACCTACAAACAACAACAGGGATGAAGAATTTTAACACAACATAAACGCGTGAATCCTTTCCCATGTTTTCCCTAGCTGGAAAACCACCACTGACAATAGGGGTGAGAAAAGCCAATCCTGTCTTATCATAAGAGAAGAGGGTGGTAGCACAAAATGCCAGGCTCTGGTGCCCCTGTCAAAGCGTCCCTGAAGTCCTTTAGGCGAAACTCATCAGCGCATGCCAACGCTGTTATTAGTTAGCGTTTATAGAAAGTTTTCAGTGTTCAATATGGTTTGCAACCCCTATCGAGCTCACACTCAGAACAGCCCTAGAGTTCAAAAGGTAGCTGTGAGGATGAATTAGAGAAGGCATGGGGAGCCTTTTCCCTCCAAGGGGCTACCTTGAAAAGGAGCTCAAATTCCGAGAGCCGCGTGGAATCTGGGGAGAGGAGTGTTTAAGGGGTGTGTTCAAGTAGAGGAAGGTTCAAATCATGGGCCTGTGCCGTGGATTTGTCCCCTCTCCTTGTCCGCAGGCTGTCATTGCTGCTCCCTTACCCTGAGCTCAGTCTTCCAGCGCTTCGGGGTAGGAACTGGATCCAGGGGCCAGAATCCAGGAAAGCCACATGGGAACTAGCTGCACTGGGCGGCCGGGCCTGAGGTTCCCCACCCCTGAGATAAGGACTATGAAGCAGTTTGGACACTGAAAGCACTAGAGAAATGATAAATAAATTATACGTGCCCAGTTCTATCAATGGAATTGTTCATGCTCAAGTATTTTCAGGACTGGGGCCTCACAATGTAGCTATACAGTACCTGGAGGTCCATAGAGTAACAGCCCTTTCCACGGAGAGAGGATCCCTGTAAACAGCTGGGGATACTGTAAAAGGGGGGAAAAAAAGTTTCAGAATTAATAAATAGGAACATAGAAATAATCTAAAGCAAAATGTGGGGTTGCCAGCTCCTGGATCTGGCCCCTAGATCCAGTTCCTACCCCCAAGCACTGGAAGGCTGAGCTCAAGGCAAGGGAACAGAGATGAGGGCACGCACACAGGCACAGGGGACAGATTCAGGGGACCGACCCTCTTCTTCCTGAGTGCACCTCCAACTCCAGCTTTTATGTGGCCTTCAGAGCTTGCACCAGTTCTTTAAGTGGCCCCCGGGAGGGAAAAATATTCCTCAGCCCTGCTTTAGGGAATATTGCCGTATTTTTCAGCTTTTGTTTGCAACCAGAAAAGCTACAAACGTATAGGGTTTTTAAAAAAGATTTTCTCATATTTTATTTAGTTTTTTAGACACTCACATTTTGCAATTTTAGGCTGTAATCCACAAGCCACTTACTCCCGAGTAGTCCCATTAAAGCACTTTAGGCTATAATGGTTCTACTCTGGATTAACCCGTTTGTGGATCACCACCTAAGGCTTTAATACCTCCCCCCCAAAAATGATGGGGTCACAATAAAATATGGGTGAAAACAGACCTGATGCTAACCACCCTTGGTGGTTATTTATGCATGTTGTAGGGCTGTATTGGTGCCCTACGCAGCCCTGAAACATGCATAAATGACCACCAAGGGTGATTAAAGGGTGGTTAGCGTCATGTTTGTTTTCACCCTATGAGTGGTGGCAATCCTGAAAAAGGGCATTTTTGCAGAGTTCTTCTACATGCCTGAAACTTATGCAACATGGAACAGAGAAAAATAATGAGTACATTTTTTTTCCATATTCCACTAGATAAAAATTATTTACAGCATTCAGATCCTTGCCCCCAAATGCTCTTATGAGTAGTCCCTTTGATGTCAGTAGTATTACTTTGGAGTAAGTGTTAAGAACCATACTGGAGCCATACTGGGTCAGAGCAATGGTCTATCTAGCCAAGCATCCTGTTTCCAACAGCGGCCAACTTTGGGTATTTTCAGACATTACGTGATCACGGTCAACCACAGCGAATCCCCACATGGTGATCGCGATCACGGAACGTTTGTTGGGGGGAACAGAAGTTCCCCCCCAGATGTTCACCCCCGTGAATCACAGCAGGGAATCACATTCACCCTGCGAACGGCGGTCCCGGCGGGACCAGCGCCGTTCGCGTAGTGAATGTGATTCCCCCCCGTGATGAAGGGGATCGTCACATCTGTCCCCAGACCACGGCCTGGAATCTGTGGTGGAATGCCAGGCCGTGGTCAATGCAGGCGGGCGCTGCGGCCGTATTGGCCGCGGCGCCTGCCCGTCTCCTGGAAGGTGGGCGGCCGAGGCAGCCTGGGGGGGCAGGGCTGGACAGCCGCACGTTGCACCGCGCAGCCCTCCCCTCCCCCCCCCCGAATCCCTGCCGGGATCAGCCGGCACGTCTGTTGGCCCATTACGCGGTGGCCCCGGCGGGGAATCAAAGGGGTGATTCCGTGCCAGGGCCAATCGGCCCCGTCACGTCTGAAAATACCCTTTGGCTTCTACAAAACAGGTCCTAACCGAGCGATCCATTCTCCGCTATTCAGTTCCACCCCAAAGTCCGAGGTCTCAGCCCCTGACTTGCTTGACAAATATTTATGTGCCTATCCTCCAAGAACGTATTCAATCCTTTTCTGAACCCATGCTGTGTGCTCTGGTCTTCAGAACAAGGAGTTCCACAGGCTAATTGTTCAGTTTAAAAAGTACTTCCTTCTCTTAGTTTTAAGGCCACTGCCAGTTACTTTCATTTATTTCTTAAGGGCCCCTAGTTCGGATACTTTGAGAAAGGGTTTTCAACCCTGAGCCCGGTTTTTTTATTCATGACAAGGAACATAGCTCGTTGGCTTTTTATCTTTAATTTATGCATGTAGCATGAAAATGAGCCCTTGACGTAATTTAAATCCCCGTTGCGGTGCCAGAATTGCAGTCAATAACGGGCAGGTGTGAGAGGAATAAGGGAGGGTTCCATATCTACACAAAAACAACACGTAGCCAGGGCTATTCTGATCATGAGGACCAGGGCCATGATGCCGTATAGGAAGGATGTCCAGGTTTTGTTTTTTTAAAAAAAGCTAATGAGGGTCTTACCCTTATAGGGTACACAACTGCTTCCTTGACTAACCGCTTGGCAGCATCAAGGCCAATAATATCATTCCACTTTATGTTCGGATTCTGCAGATAAATGTCCTGCAAGACATGATTTGATCACTTTTACTAGGAGTAATATTTTTCTGTACAAAGTATAATAAACAGTGAAGCAGCAAAATTGCTCACTTACAGCAGGATATAAAATCACAGCGATACAAGCTGTTTTATTTGGAGATAATTGGCAGCTCATTGAAGGGAAGCTCTGGAAACACACAATAATAATTCCCAGAGAAACCACTGTTTATAGCCGTATCCATGGAAGCCAGTGGGCATTCTGCCATTGGGTTTGACGGGGCACCATGTTGGGTCAGCTCACTGGCTCGTGGCCCTAACAGTGGTCAATACCAAGTGATAAAGAGGGAGGGGGAAGAAACCTAGAATTCTAGAATATTCCTAGAATAAGCCAGTCAACAGAGCAGTTTCTTCTCAGCCAAAGACAATCAAAACAATTAGCTCGCACCCTGAAGCATGCACATATATATTCCTTAGGGAATTACATCTTTAAACCTCCGCGTTAGAAGAACGTCATTTAGTTTGCAGGGCTGAGTGCTAAAAAATAAATTTAGAAAACGTCAAATTTGCAGTTGCCCACAGAATCTTAATTCACGCTCCTTGGTGCATTGATCCCTCGCTTTGACGGAGACCGGGAGACATTTGGGGGAAAGAGCTCATGATAACATAATTAAAAAAGATATCAGTACAACCTACCTTCCATGCACTAAGGGAGTGGCCTTGATCTCTTTTGTGTTCTAGGTCAGAAAAGCTCTCTTCCAAACCTTGTTACATCCAAGAATGGGAATTTAGAATGACACTTGCTCATTCTCAATGGAATTGAGGAAAGAAGCTGGCCCTAATGCGAGAGGGAGGAGAACCTCAGGCCCGGGCCGGGCCAAATGTTTTAAAACCCGGGGGGGCCGTTTTGGTTTTAAAGCCATAAACCAAAATTGCGGTTCTTTTTCGGTTCCAGCGTTCTGGTTTTTCCCCATTTATTTTCCCCCTGTTTGTTCTCACTGACTTCAATTGGAGAAAATCCATTAAGTCAATGAGAACAGGGAGAAGGGGTGGAAAGCACAATGGAAAAAAACCTGAAAAACCGAAAATAGTTCCAAAAAAATCAACATGAACCGAAAGCAAAAATAACAAAACTGAAATTCCTCCCAGAGTCCCATTCCTACTACCCCCAAGCACTGAAAGACTGACCTCGGAGTAAAGACCGAGCAGAGATGAGGACATGTACACAAGGACAGAGGACAAATCCATACTCTGGAACCTCTCCGTCCTGAGCTCACCTCTTACGGACCCGTGCCCACAATTTCTATGTGCGACTCGGAGCTTGTACTAATTTTCAAGTAGTCTCCTAGGAGGGGAAAGTTCCCCACCCCTGGCCTGGTGCCCTTCAGAGTAAGCACTATCAATGCCAACACGAAGAAAGGGATGGAGATAATGATCTCTTGGATTGGACCAACTTGGATTGGGGAAGGTATACAAGCTTTAGGGTCACATAGGCTACTCCTCAGGCAAGTACAAAATCAGAACATGGAAGAAGGGCCCCGTGTGGCCAAAAAGATTCCCTCCTCTCGCCAAGAGGAGTTGGTCCAATCAAAGAGAGATCAGCTCAATGGCTCCGTCTCCATCTCTCCCATTTAGGAGCCAGAGGGCAACCATGGTCTTTCTTCCTGGAATTCCATGTGCAGAAAGTGACACAATGATCAGGCAGTCACAAGCATCATCCTCCCTAGGACGGAAACGCAGTTCGGGTCTTACTCTGCTCACTACCGTCGCCAGTTCTCTCATCTCGCCGCTCATCCCGATAAAGGCACTCAGGGGTTTTAAAAGTCGCTCCTAGAAGAGACAGAGAAGAGTCATCCGCAAATTTGCTTTCGTCGTGTTGATACGCTACAAATTCTAAATTAGTCTCAAACAAAGAGTGATGCACGGTAGGAAAGAGAGAGAATGCATGAAGGGTAACAATTGCAGCAGCATCCTGGTTATTTGGATCTCACTCATCCGGACACCTCGCTCATTCGAAAGCGCTTCTCCACAAGATGAGTGAAGCATCTGGAGGACCAAAGGCAGCTGCAGAGAAGGGAACTCGAGATTGCTGACACTGGCACATCTGCCGCTCTGCTCTTCTCCTGTCCCCTTTAGTCACCTCTGCCCCAGGGCTCATTGCTTAGTGACAGAGAATCTGGGGAGGGCAGCGCCTGAAGTGCCTCTCAGCCTCAGTTCCCCAACTGTAAAATGGGAATGAGTGTGTGTCTCTGTCTTTCCCTGTGCCCCCCTCACCCTTGTCTAACTCAGACTATAAGCCCACTGGGCAGCGACCGGTCTCAGAAAATCTGAGACTCTAAAATGCTGCGTGTGCCTAGTAGCGCTATAGGAACGATAAGTCGTGGTAGTAAGACGACTGGGAGACCCCATGCTTGTGGGCACTTGTTGCTCTGGAACCTTTTGATATTCCCAAAAGCATCCAGATGAGCAGGCCTCTACTGTTCACTTATATAACGGCAGGGACCCATGTTGCCAATGGAGAAAATGCAGTGAACACACATCCCTGTATAAGTGTAGCGTAGTGGACAAGGTGCTGGACTCGGACCTGAAAAATCAGGGTTCAAATCCTGTCTTAACCATGAACTCTGACTGGGTTGCCTTGAGCAAATTACCGTCTCTCAGCCTCAGTTCTCCATCTGTAAAATGGGAATACCAAACATCCTACCTCAACAAATCTGTCAGCCCCAGACAGACTGGCTTTTAAGGAATGACTTTATCGAAGGCCTTGGTTTATGGCTGGGAATGGTCACTTGAACTGAAAATCTCTTGCCAAAAGATTTTAATAGAGAAGAGCAGAGATAGACCAGCTGTGGGTTTGGTTCCGAGACATTTTGGTGACAGACAGAAGTGCTGGCAGGAACCCAAAGGCACCTGCAGGGTGGCTCTGAAAGCGGAGCTGCACCGGCATGGTTTGCCACAAGTGTCCCTCTTCACCTGTCACCACAGGTAGATTGTGCCTACCTGCATCATCAACGGTGCCTGTGACAAGGAACAGGGCTGCCCTAGGGGTGAGGAAGGCAGGGAAGTTGCCCTAGGCCTTGCACTGCCTACGAGCCTAGCGTGGGACCCCAGTAGCCTGCTGTTGGGGCCCACCACGGATGGTATTGGCAGTGGCCCCCAGCAACAGCAGGCCCCAGAAACAGCGAGGCCCCGCGGGCAGTAGGACGAGAGATGGGTGCCCCAAACCTCGCAAATCCTGAGTGGCCCTGGCGGGGACTAGGATATCCAGTGTTCGTGCCCACTCAGGACTCTTTCCACAAGAAAATATACTGCCTCAGTTACCCAAGACTTTCTTTACCATGTGGAAGACAGAACAATATTATCATCAATAGTATTTATTAGACATCTCTTCCCAACTGGGTTTTCCGGACAGCAGTTAGTCTGCCGACAAAGCAAAGCTTCTTAAACCTTTTTGGCTGAGCCTCATTCAGACGAGTCCGAGCCTGCGAGTCCCTTTTCCATGCCCCCACCCTCCAAATCACAGAAGTGTGGACCACAGACCAGGGTCCCTTAGGAAGGAGGCGTTAGAGGGCAAGGGGGGGGGGGGCTGGGGAAGCTTCTAAAAGTAGCTCCTTTTGTCCTCTTCTCACACCTCAGCAGCCCTGCTCTTAGGTGCCAATGAGGAAAAGTTGGAAGCAGGGCAAGCCCAGGCTATTTCCCTCTGGACAAGATGCCGACATCATGGAATGGCGGTCCCCGAGCCCACACCCGCCTCTTGTATCCCTCCCTCCTCTCCCCCTTGAGAAAGGCTGTTCTAAACTTAAATGTTGTTGGATGGGAAGAGGGCTGATTACTGAAGGATCTGGATCGCAGTGAAGGCTGTTTAAGGCTATTTCGTGTGAGGCTCCTTTGATGGCCTCTTGGATCATCCCACGGAAATCAATGATTTGGCCCTGAAAGGAAGAAGGGATGCAGCAGGGTTCAATCCACTGTGAGGCTTGCATTCTACAGCTCAGACTACACCACACATTTTTCAAGGACAACAGCCGTTCAACTACAAAAGACAAGGGCCAATCTATGCCCTCCGGGATGCCCGGGAAACCCCACTGAGTTTACCGACGAAGGGACCACAGGGAGTCAATCAACTGGTGTACAGTCACTGCTGCTGTATCTGTACAGCGCTGCGGTACCTGTATCTGTACAGCGCTCCATACAACTAGAAGTGCTATAGAAATGATTAGTAGTGGTAGTAGCTGGTGTCAATTACTCTCCCATTTTCCAGCAGTATGAAAGGAATTATTATTATTATTATTATAAACATTTATTTAGCGCCAGCCATGTGCCTGGAGCTGTACAGAACATAGAAATAGACGAGGTCCCTGCCTGTGGCTTACAATCTAAAAGACAAGGAGGGGGAGACAGGGAGAGGGGACAGTGGGAGAGACGGGGGAGAAGACAAACAAACATTCAGGCGGATGCGAAGTCTCAGGTGCGTGTGCTTGGCTTGGTTACAATCAGGAAGGTTGCAGCAGTCTGCAGAGGGCAGACAGTAGGTATATGGGAACGACGAGCAGGCGTTGGGAAAGGCGGTGAGGAAAAAGTGGGTCTTGAGGAGGGATTTGAAGGAGTGGAGGGAGGGGGCAAGGCGGATGTGGGTAGGGAGGGAGTTCTAGGCATGGGGGGCAGTGAGGGAGAAGGGTCGAAGGCGGTTAGGTGAGCAGGAGAAACGAGGGAGAGTGAGGGAGGGGACAGAGGAAGAGCGGAGAGCGCGTGCAGGAGAGCGTAGGGAGATTAGGTCCGAGAGGTAAGGGGGAACTTGGTTGTGGAGTGTTTTGAACGTGAATACCAGGAGTTTAAAACAGGATACGTTCAGGAAGGGGGAGCCAGTGAAGAGAGAAGAGGAGAGGCTGCATTAAACCTTGGGCTCCTGTGCTTATTAGGGGGGGAAGATAAAGATAAACTTATAGTTCTCTGCACAAGTCTTTGAAACCATGCGCTCCTCTTCAGTTACTTTACTTCAGCCTTATTCCTTATTTCTAAGCAGTGTCCATTAACTACTCCCCCCAAATAGGGTCTGGATAAAAACCTCTCAAGAGGGTAACTCAGAATTTGAATAGTCCCTAGAGGAAATGAACACTCAGATTTGATTTGCAAATACAAAAAGTTCCATTCATTTCAGCCTCCTTTCCACCCAGATCCTGCGCCGGAGTCGGGAGGGAGTAATAATGCAGCATCCACGTTCTGTGCAAAGGTCAGAGGTTCGGATCAGAACCATCTGCCCAGCTTCTCTCTCTTCAAAAAGGTTTCCCATTACAGCTCCTGAACATTGCATTTTGTACGGAAAAAGTTTCTACCATACCAACCCTTCTCGGATGAGTGCTATCCCCGCCACCGCCTCGGTTGATTTGCAAGATGTTTAAACCAAAGTCAGATTGCTCCAGAGCAAGTGAGCTGTCGTTCTCCTAAGAGAAAAACCAATCAATTTCAAAATGACAGTTTGTGGATTTTCCAAGCAGATGAGTTTTAGATGTCCCCATAATTCTGTACAACCACCCAGTCAGCCATTTCCCCCCTCAAGCAGAACGGTTCTCTTCCGTTGGGCCTGCAACAACCATCATGCTCAACGGTAGCAGAGAACATGGTCATGCTCTCATTTTACTGATGTCAAAAGCAGCACAGGAAGCCAGGGAGTTGCTGTCCGGGATCAGCCTTCTGCTCTTTGGCAATGGCAAACCACTGGCACTGGTGCAATGTATGCCGTTGGACTGGCATGAACGACAAGAAACTATGCTGCTTTTTAATGATCACAGAATGATTTATTTCCTAGCATGATGGTACAGTCTTGTACATGCAGCAGCAGACACCGCGTTAAGACCGCTTGCACGTGGGACGGGAGGAGGGGAGGGACTGGCGCAGACAGCAATTGTGCCAGGGGAATCCTGGGAAGCGGGTTAGCTCGTTTCTGGCACCATGTCCCTCACCAATTACGGGGCTGAAAAATCCAGTCCTGTAATCCACGAGGGACATCGTGCCCCACCCACCCCACACGAGCGCAGCTTCCTGTGATTCCCCCTGGAGCGATCGCCACTCACACCAGTCCCTCCCCCCTCCTGTCCCTTGACATTACTGGCCAGCCACTTACGCTGGCCCTGCTTCACATTGGGAAGCTTGTTTGTCACTAGACACCAGCTTCATCCCGCTGCTCTAGCCTACACAATGATTTCTGTACCGCACGGAGGATGTGCTGCATTCGGCCAGGCTTTATTGCCATGGTGGCCAAAGCAGGGCTTGGGACTGGGAGCCACATGGGACTCTCCGCCAGGGCTGCTCCTGGGCCCTGTGCTTCTTTAAGGGACCTGCGTCTTATGTCCTTTCGCTCAAGTCTCAGCAGCTGAATCTCAGCTGCTCCTCAGAATCTCAGCAGCCAAGACTGCAGAGCGTCAGCTTCACCAGCCAATCACGAATTAGGGGAGGTTTGTGTGCGCGTCTTGTGGCCATATGCAGACTCTTGCAGCTGGAAACTTTGGCCACACCTGCTCTATGGTCACCTGCAGCTCCTGTTCCCCCCTGCTTACTTCTCCTTGTCAGCTGTGAACAACAAAACATCATACTCGGTGGCAACTTTACCAGGTTCAGGGCTACAGGTGGGCCAGAAAACTACAGGGACAAATTACAGCCAAGAACTCAAGTGTAATAGACTGAGCTGTGGGAGTGTTTTCAGAACTAGGATCAAACATTCTTGGTTTTCTTTCTTGGCCTAATCTTTGGATCACTATGGGTTCAATCCAAAGCTTACTGAAGTCAATGGCATGACTCCCTTTGTTGCTAGATCAGAACCCATAGAAGATCTTGTCCTCCTTTTCCCCTGTTTTTCTATTCCCCAACATGCTACATAGAGAGCTTCTCCCAAATCAATAAAACTCTGTTTCTCATCCTCCTCTTAACAATATCATGGCCCCACCCCTGCTAAAATCAAATCCACACCAGCTGTAGGAAGAGCTGAAGGAAAGCCTATTTGAACCTGCTTGGGGATCTCCTTGTAGGTGGCTTTAGCCTCGGTCATCCTCCCTGATGAGGTCTTCGATAACGGCCGCTGAGCTGTTTGATGGTGGTTGATCCTAGGAAGATTATGAGATGTGCTACTTGCTCTCCTAGGATATAAAAGGCCTTTCAGGAAGCAAGCTTTAACTTCTCATTTTGTTTCCATCACATCTCAAACCGCTGCAGGATCAGGGGAGAGATTTAACCGTAAACTCTTACTGACGTCAAGGAAAGAAAAGTTGGGCATGGTGGAGAGGACAGTTTAAGACAGTGTCTACGGACAATGCTGGAGCAAATAAAGGACACTTGAATGGACTAATTCCCTAACAGAAAGTGACTTTGTTGAATTCCCCAATGAGAACACAAGTTGTGGGGTCTGATCCTGTGGGGACTTGCGCCATGGGAGCCACGCCCTGCTACACTCTCTCCTCCAACCTGCAGCGCAAGGTCCAGCTGGGGACTTGCAGTACGGGTGAGTGGGCTCTTCTGACTCCCTGCTGCTCAGCAAGAGCGCTCTCCCAGGCTTGCATTGCAAGCAGAGGGGAAATGTTTTTAAACGGGGGGGAGCAAAGAAGCCACAAAAGCTATTTTCACAGGTGCAAGTCCATTTTTGTGGCCTTCCCTCACATACTTGACAATGTTTACATATGGGTTTACAATGTTTTGGATACTTTAGCAATCTCTCAATCAGAATGCAGTAGAAAAGTCTTGCCTAGAATTTTGTTTAGTTTAAAGGCATTGAAATTCCACTTATTTCCCTTCATTTTTGTTCTCGCCGATATCCCACTATCTCACTACAGCCATCCCAAGAGTCCCTACTTAGGAGGGACAGGACAATCCCTCTTTGGGTGCTGAATCCCATTGTCCCTCCTACAGGAGGACAAAGTCCCTCTTTCAGAAGAGAGGCAACCCTCCCCCCTCCCCAGTATTTAGGCACCTCTTTCCTGGCTGCCTCCTGGGAAGAGCCCTTGGGAGGCCAATGGGGAAGAGGAGGGAATGACAGTGAGAAGCAGGGGAGCGTCTCGCTGTCCCTCTTTACGCACTGGGGATGCTGGGCGGGGTGTCCCTGCCTTGCAGACAGATCGATATCCAGGCACTGCTGTAATTCTACCATATCAGACTGTAAGGGAAACCATCTCTGCCTCCTGCGCAGCCCAGGAAGGGTTCCTTTTACCTTTTTTGCTTTCCTCCACTTCTCGGCGGTTTATTTTCTGCGGCAGCAAAGGAAATATTGAAATGAGAAATAGTTAAAAACAAGGAGGACACGTTCTTAAAAGAAGGAACATTTCAGAAGATTTATTTTCATGGCAAAGCTGTGGCTGGAAAGCGGTAGAGATTGCACTGGGGTTTATTGCTATCCCAGAGAGAGCTCAGGCAGTACCGCAGAGAGAGCTTGACAAAATGCCTCGAACCTGCCCTGAAACAAAAGCAGTCTGGCCTTTCAGCTCATTCGGCCTTTGGCCTCGCTCTCGAGACTGTAGACGAGGTTACTGTGAGGGGACCCCTTCTCCGCTAACGATTGGGCTGAGACCGGCCACCTCATTTCATCCCAGCGCTGTGTGGCCAGGAGAGGTGATTTGCTTTTATTCATGGGCCATTTTTACATGGATGGGGGTAGGTGGGGGGATGGGGGTGCTGGTGCAGTGGGTGGAGGTGGGTGGGTGTCCTTTCCCTCAGACACCCACCCACCGAGTCGCCTCTGTTTTTTCAGAGGGCTCCGTGGGTGGAGCGCGGGAACATGCACGCATCCCCACCCATCGCCCACGCTGTTCGCACGGACGAACACCCAGTGCACCCCCATCCCAGCCACCACCGGCCGCTTCCACGGACGCCCCCACCAGCGGAACACCCTCCTGCACATCCAGCGGGGGGCAGGGGCATCCGTGCGAAAACGGCCGAGTTCGGGTTCCCGCGGGTAGCCTTTGAAAGGACTAAGATGACTCAGCGGGATTGCTTCATTCCATGGTCATGCTGCAAGGAGGCATCCCAAAACAAATGCCACCGTGCGATACTGCTGCCTCAGCCCAGAGGTGCCTGAAGCCCTCTTAGTGTCTGCGGGGCCAGAGCCAGTGCTTCCCCCTGCTGTGTCCCAAGAGACACCCGGGCTGGGGAATGTGCCATGGACAAAGGGGACGGGGGCCTCTGCACACAGGCTGCAGCACAGGTGGGATTGGGGCGGGGTGCTAGCGTGGTGGAGCTTTCCTCTGCACATGCAGCAAGGACAGGACTTGAGTTGCGAGTGTGTAGTGGTGGGGGTGGTGGGGGAACCAGCAGCCTCTGCTTTGCTCTAGCGTAGCCTATTCTGAATCCCTAGAGGGCCGTACCGTAATGCCAAGTGAACCCCTCTGTCAAACCGACTCCTTCCTTCCTCCCATGCCGCCCCCCCCTAGAATAAGGCAGCCGAAAATCCTGGATTTGAACCAACAGAGGGAGAGGGTTGTGCTGTTGGTTCCAAAGAGATGGCGACATAGTCGTTCAGACAATGACCTCTTATTGCACCCTGTTGATGAGGGTAGGCAGGCTTTCAGGCCACACGGGGCCCTTCCTCAGGCATGCTAAGGCTTGTTACATGCCGGAAGAGCCTTGTGTGGCTCCAAAGCCTGCACACCCTCTCGCCAACAAAAACTGGTCCAATGAAAGAGACCATTTTGTCTCCATCTCCAGAGATGAATGGCTCCTCGTATCTCACGGACATTCTCCCCTTAGTAGCTGCTTCCCAGGCGGTTCGGGCTAGCTTCCTTACTTACAGCGAGTAGCATCTTGCTCCTCAAGCCAAGGATTTTAGCTGGACCCTTCACAGACTAAGCTACTGTTCAATGTGAACACGGGTAAGAGAATATGGCATCGAATCAACCCTTTGTTCTACAAACTGGTAATCCCGGATTTGTATTTCTTTGTATAGGTTTCCCAGGAGCTTTCCAAATCATTTCTGGTAGAATTTTGTTAAAATATCAAAAATCCCAGTAACTGTAAATAAAAACCTAAGCCAGGTGGGGGCTTTTGAAAATATGACCCTTACAGAGACTAGGCGTTCTACATGCTGCAGAGGGATCCTAGTTATGTAGGACCTTCACTCGGGGTATTGTCAGACGTGACGGGGCGGCATTCGCTCCGTCATAGAAACAACCCTTGGATTCCCCACCGGGATCACTCCGGCACGGCCAACAGACGCGCCGGGGGATCCCGGCGGGGAATTGGGGAGGGGCCGCGCGGCGCAACGTGCGGCCACACGGCCCCGCCGCCCCTCCTCCACCGCCCGCCCTCTGAGGAGACGGACGGGCGCCGCGGTCAATGTGGCCGCAGCGCCCGCCCGAAATGACCACCACCCGGGATTCCAGGCTGTGATCGCCGTCCAGACGTGATGGGCCCCTTCATCCCCGCTGGGAGTCCCATTCACCACGCGATCGGTGCCGGCCCCACGGGTTCAGCCATCACGTGGTGAATGTGATTCCCAGTGGGGATTGAGCGTGGGTAACATCTGGGGGGGGGGGGGAACGTCCGGTTCCCCAACAGACATTACGGGGGCATTCCCCACCACAGGGAATTGACTGTGGTTGAGCGTGGTCTCGTAACGTCTGAAAATACCCTCGGTCTTCAATAAGCTTCATCCGCCTTCCTAACACTTATAGCAATAACGGTAAAACTACTTGCTATTTACTGGGAATCTCTCCACCCACAAAGCGTTCTGTAACATTGTCTGTCTTATATCAGCGTTCTCATTACCTCCTGCAAACACCATGCACTAAAGTTCAAGAGCATTCAAACTTGAATGGCCATATGGCAGTACCTCTGTTCTGAATTGTTTTAGCCCTATACCCTTCAGAGTGGGGAATCTTTTTTTACCACTCAGTTGGACATCACTGTGCACAACTATGGTGCTATATAAGTTATTAGTAACAATGGTGTGATTACTGTTCGAGGCATTGTAGTGGATGAGCTGGGTTATGATTTTTTTTTACCTTAGCTGTTCATTTAAACAAATAATAACAGAAACGGGAATATTGATATTCTATTACTAACGAAGATGGGATGGGGGGAAATCTATAGATTTTCATCTGCAAGTATAGTTTTTACATCTGTCGATTGTGAGTTTACAAAAATAATCACCACCCGCCGCTTATGCAGGTAGGGAAAGAAAACTAGGAAGTTAAGTGTCTTCCCCAAGGTCATAAAGAAAATGAGTGGAAGAATATGGAAACCCCTTAGCCAGTAGGGCTGCAGTCCTGTACCTATGAAAGCCAATGGCAAAACTCCCATTTAATTTAATGCAGAGGACTGTGCCCTCGATCTTTAGCTCTGCAACCATTTGGGAGCCAGGAGCATGGAGGATTTAACACAAAACAAGGAGCAACAATGACAAGACACTGAAGTTGAAAAACATGTTCCTTCTGCAACATAGTCACGTACCAGCGTCTAAGGCCTTTTTGGTAATTTTAGGGTATTTTTTGAATTTTACAAAGTAATAGCTTTCATATTCCATCAAAATAGTCTCTAGATCAACGTTGTCACACACTTCAAAACGGCGTAAGCCTAATTTGGTTTCTTGTTCCAAAGCATCTGCAGCATCAACATACCTGGTGATTGCAAAAGAACAGAAAACCAAACGTCATGCTTCAGAGAAATGCTTTGACAGAGAGAGCAAACAAGGAAACAGTGGCAACGCTATGAAACTACTGCTATATTAGCATACACCTTCTCACCTGGAGCCCTCAACCAGTCCTGAAAAATCATTCCTGGGATGAGGTCATACCGTTCGTGACACCACGATGCAGGGTAAGGGGTTTCTGGAGGGTTGCAGCCTAGATCGGTTGGCATCAGTCTGAAGCACACTGCCTTGCGGTTAATAAAATCAACTGTACACCGGGGGGGGAGGGGACCTCCAGTTTCCAGTCCCTGGATGCAGCGCATGGAGGTAGTTCTTGTCCCCAAACACTGACAGAGTGAGGCTGGCCACTTGAGTTTGCACTAAGGCCACTTTCAGACATGGCCCCCCCATGTATATTTGGGCTGCCGAGGGGGGGGGGGATGCACAGCCCAAATATGCATGGGATTGGCCGGTCCAAAAGGCAAAGCCGTGGGGTGGGGGGAGGCTTTCAGACCGGCCGATCCCCATGCATATTTGGGCTGCGCATTCCGCCCCCTGCAGCCCAAATAGTCGGGGGGGTGGGGGGGGTGGTAGAGGGGGGCATGTCTGAAAGTGGTCTAATTTTCAAAGTGGCCTGTGGGAGGGAAATGATTTCCACTCTGCTGTACATTCATTTCCAACAGATCGGAACAGCTACGTTGATGCAGACGTTCCTTAGCATTCACACCATTTTGCAATTAGTAACCATTTAAAGCCCAGACCCTGAAGCACTCAACTGGCGCCAGCCTCATTCATTGCCCTGGGGGCTTGGCCCTTTAAGGGTTGGGCTGTCCCGACTGGTAGGGGAGTTCTTATTGCCATTTTACAGATAAGGAAACAGAGGAAGTACTAGATTTTGATCTCAGCGTTGCAGCAGTGTAAGTCCAGAGTAAAGCCATTGGAATAAGTTCCTAATGATAGAAAAACTACCCTGGTTTCATGGAAATAAAAAAAATCAGCGCAGATAGATTAAAGTGGTAAATGAGCGAAACGACTGTGTTTTCAGCCTGGGTTTTCAACCCCATGGCCCTTCTGGGTTAAGCTGTGAGAAATCACAATTCCTATTTTCTAA
>QEPC01004899.1:194822-217442 GCA_003113815.1 Sphenodon punctatus | reverse complement strand
CACTTTTTTTGGGGGGGGGGGGGAAGAAGCAATAAGACTCTCTCACCCCCTTTGAAGCACTGTGATGTCACAATGCTGTCCAGGAGGCGGGGCTAGATCAGAAAGGGGCGGGACAAACTGACTCTCCTGCCCCTTTTTGATGTGCCTCCGCGTCCCTGGATAACGTGGGTTATTCAGGTTTCAACTAGAAGCCACGTTCCGATGAAGAGAGGTAAGCCAAAGTAACTACTTTGATTTAATTAACTTGAACTAACTACTACAGTCCAGTAGCATTCAGCTGAACAGTTTTAATTGAAACAACTACTTCGATTTAAAATACATCGAGAGTAACTACTCCACTTCAGTAGCATTTGGACAAACGGTGTAAACTGAAGTAGTACTATAGTATCTCCCCTCTACCAAAGATGCAACAGCCACTGAACCATGGCCGCCACCCTCACACTGATAAGTGTTCACAAGAACAGTTAAAAAGGGGAGCATGCACTCTGGATTTTTCTGGAGTACGTACTTCTCCTTCCGCTCTGAATAACTTTGCTTAATTAAAGTTCATGTGAATGTTTCGGGAGTAAAACAGAAATAAGGATCAACTACATCAAATTGACCGTACGTCAGAACATGGGCAGAGGTGGGGCTCCGAAACCTGGAGAGCCCAAATAAAGCCTAGAGGGGTAGGAACCCTAGTAAACCCGGGGGTTTGGGGGGGAAGGGGCTCTGACACACAAATCTACAAACGACGTGTATTATTGTTCAGGCAACATACCCTTCTTCTGTTAAATAATGTAAAATTAGAATGAGAAGATTTTTCCGACGTGCTTCTGTTCGCATCTCGTCCTGTGAAGGAGATAAGAGTTTTAAGAGTCAGATTCTCTTTAGAGCAATCTGACGCATCTGAAATTCAGCAGACAAAAGTCAATAAACAAATCCAGCAATGGCACCAAGTTGCAAGAGACGGTAGCAGCCTTTTTATGAATACAGGTACTATCCTCCTGGATGGGAATGTAGGAGCAAACGAGGGCAGATACATTGGGAGGAGCAAGGAGATGAGGCACCCTGAAGTCTGTCTGCCTTCTTATACAGAAGGAAAGCAGTTGCCCGTTGCCGACCACTAGCAAATGTTATGGACGTAGCAGAGTATTAATGAAAACAAATTAGAAATTCGCTTTACTATTTGTACTTTCTAGTGTAAAGAACAGCTTCGGGAAACTATTCACCGTGGCCCAGACGATTCCTAAAATAAAAGATAACCGTGTCAGAATAGCTAGAATTGGAACTGGGAGACCAGGGTTAAAATCCCATCTTAGCTGTGAACTTACTGACCAAGTCTCTCCCCCGCCCCGAGGCAATATTGCTACTACAGACCACTGCTTCTTGGGGCTCAACATATTCCCCTTGGCAATGGAGAGCCACTTGAAGCCCTCAAGTCTACTGCCATCTAGTGGCACTGGAAGGCAAATTATTTTTCATTCAATCTTTCCATGAGTTGAAAATGTCCGTCTCCTATTTTAATTCAAGGACGGTGGGTGAAAACAGACACACTTAACGCTAATGCCACTTTGACATTTCTTATGCACCGAGACTGCATTTGTGGCTCTGGTAGATGATCTGTGCCGGGAAAGGGGTCGTTCAACCCTGTTGATCCTATTAGATCTGCCGGCTGCATTTGATACCGTTGACCACAAGATGTCGGTGACATGCCTACGGGACGGTGCAGGGGGGGCAGGACTGTTTTAGAATGGTTCCGCTCCTTCCTGGCTGGAAGAACCCAGTGAGTGGTGCTTGGGGAGTATTTTTTCATTGTACCGAGACCTCTCGTGTGGAGTCCCGCAGGGTTCGGTTTTGTCCCCTCTCCTGTTCAACGTGTACATGCAGCCGCTCGGTGAGGTGATTAGGGGGTTCGGTGTGCGGTGTCATCAATACGCAGATGATATTGGTGGGTATGCCAATGGAGATGGCGGCCCCTGTCAATGACAGGNCCGCAGGGTTCGGTTTTGTCCCCTCTCCTGTTCAACGTGTACATGCAGCTGCTCGGTGAGGTGATTAGGGGGTTCGGTGTGCGGTGTCATCAATACGCAGATGACACCCAGCCATATCTCTCTTTTTCAACAGACCCAGGCCCGGCTGTCTCGGTGCTTACCCGGTGTTGGACAGCTGTCGGGGACTGGATGAGGGCAAACCGACTGAGGCTGAATCCCAACAAGACGGAGGTGATATTGGTGGGTATGCCAATGGAGATGGCGGCCCCTGTCAATGACAGGGTCTGACCTCCACTGGTTTCCCAAGTTTGAAGTCAGGAGGTGCTCCTCGATGCACAGTTCCGCCTGGGTGCCCAGGCGGAGGCTGTGGCGAGGACTGCTTTTCGCCAATTACATCTGATGCGACGGCTTTGGTTGTATGTCTCCGACTCTGACCTGTCCATTATCATCCATGCTTTTATCACCTCTAGATTGGACTATTGTAACGCGGTCTACGTGAGGCTACACATGGTGACGGCTTGGAAACTGCAGCTGGTGCAGAATGCGGCGGCCCGTCTTCTGGTAGGACTGGGCCGCTGGGAGCGCATTACATCAGCGCTCTGTTCTCGGCACTGGCTGCCGGTAGTTTTCTGGGCCCGATTCAAGGTGTTGATCCTGGCCTATAAAGTCCTAAACAGCCGAGGTCCTGAGTATCTGTGGGACCGCCTCACCTCCCGGGTGCTGGATCGAACCCTGTGGTCATCCGGGGGCGCCCTGCTCGAGGTCCCCCGAGTCTTCCGGAGGGCCACACAGGAGAGGATGTTCTCGGTGGGCGCACCACGGCTGTGGAACTCCCTGTCAGTGGGGGCCCGGATCTCCCCTCTTTTCGAAGAAGTTGTAACACCTGGCTGTTCCGCCCGGTGTTTGGGGAGGGTGATGGGTGTGGGATGCGTGTGGGGTGTTTTACCTCATTTAAGTTATTTTAATTGATGTTTTATGCCTTTTATAGGTTTGTGAGCCTCCCCGAGCTGCCTGTGGCAGGAGGGGCAGGATAATTAATTTCTTAAATAAAATAAATGTGGCCTGGCTGCATAGGGCACCAGTCCAGCCCTTCAACTTGCCTAAGACACGCTAAAGCAGTGGTAAAGCGGAATGACATGCCTGTCTGCTTTCACCCAATGTGTAACCTTATCCCCAGCTTTCTGGGAAAGGAGAGGCGTGGTGCAGGGCATTCGACTGGAGAGCTGAAACCAATGGCCAAACTTTTAGTCACGAAAATGTTTGGAGGTTTCGTAGAGCCCTCCAAATATCCAAATTCTATTCGCGCACCAAAATGAAATTCATACAGCTCTTATTGCAGGTATTTTGTTTCAATAGTTTTGGGGTCACACGCAGAAGTGACCAAAGAACCTGAAATAACCAAAACAAAACATCTGATCCCAATATTTGTTTTGGGGGGGGAATGAAGCAGGAAATGAATAGTGCGTCATATCCACTTCATTCCAAATGAACCAAATAGCCCAAATTCATTGATTTCAGTATTCAACACAGATATCCATTTCACCTGTATATTATTTATTTATTTTCACCTTTTCCCCAGGACTCAACACAGCTTACATTTTTTTAAAAAAAAACAACCAACAATAGATAGCAGCAAAAACCTCTACAAATTCCCCTACCCCCCGCCCCCCAAAATCCTATACCAATCTTCATCCTCGCTCCTGTCTCTCTCACACACAGGAGTTTTCCACCACCAACTCACTCCCCTCTCTCTCATCCATGGGAATTCCCCACCCCATACCCCCCTCTCCCACCACATTCCCTCTCACCCAGCCCATTCCCAGCCCAACCCTCCAAAAACTACAAGAGAACGCAAATTAAATTCCAGATGCTACTCGCAACTACATTGAAACACAAATTAAACCGTTACCCAGACATCCCTCTAGCCCTGCTTCTGCCATTGCCACAGGGCAACCTGCAGTCCCAGCGGGGGCACCTTGATTCTTCTCTGCCCACTTGGGCAAGTCACACTTTTCTTCCCCACCTCTGAGAATGGTCACTAGACTGGTTGTGAAACAGAGTTAAGATTAAGCATGCCAAAGATTAAATACAGTGTAAGTGCTAACTGTGTTAATAAACTCTGGGATAGAGTTTCTCTGGGTATGGGCAGCTTGGCTAAAAGTAAATACGATCTGCTCTGGCAAATTAAAAAAACAAAACTCCGACCAAGTCTGGGATTAGACTAGTCTGGTTCACTGGAAGTACAATTATAGGAAGAGTACAATCCATCACTTATGGGTATTATTTACATAGCACTTTCAGTGTTCAAAGTGCTTTACAGGACCCTGTGAGGCAGGTCATTATTATTCCCATTTTACAGATAGGGGAACTGAGGATAAGCAATAGTGACTTTCCTAAGGCCACCTAGCAAGCTCATGTCCAAGACAGGACTCAAACCCTGGTCTCCCAGGTCCAAGTCCAACAGCTTATCCACATGGCTAAACTAGCTCTCTAGACTCACTACTTCTTTCAAATCCATTTACATTCAGTTATTAATACCTGTGCTGAAGACTGATCAACCTCACACGGCTTATTTGCACACTACAGAGCCACAACCACATAACGGAGACTTGACCAACTCTTCGTAGCTCAGTCCTGCCAACTTCTGCAGCTTAGCGTCCTACTGCTAGTGGGCAGCAGAGTCTGGGTGGGTGGAGGCTTGAAGTGGATGGCAGGATGGATGTTCCCCACCCGTAGTTTAGCACTTAAACACCTAGTTTAGTCACCCGGGTATGTTATACTCGCAAATAAGCCAGCTGAATAAAGAACGCTAGCAGGGACTTTGGCAGTGGAGAGCAAAGAAGTGGTAAATCTTAAACATGCGTGAAAGAATAGGAGCACTTACAAGTAAAAAGTTACTTAAAATTCAGTTTAGCTTTATAGTGATTTACACTTGCTGTTTAATTAGTATGTAGAATTGCACAATGTTTATAGTCATTGGTATTTCAATAGATGTTTAAGTGTTTAAAGTTTAATAAGCTCCCATTCTCAGAATAAAAAAATGCGTGTAATTAAATTTTCAATTACTATAGGTCTTTTTCTTTCTTTTCTTTTTTTTTGGTCCATACAATTAATAAGAGCTTAAGGCACTTAAGCAGGATCTTGTTTTAAAAGCTAAATAGTTGAGCACTTTGCTAATTAGCTCCTCTGCTTACAGTGTGCATTATTTATTTCTTAAATAAACAAAATTAAGATGCCATGTATTCATTTCTTTGCAGCTGTTAAAGATGGATGAGCTTGTAATCGGGTTTCATTTTAAAATGGGATCTTTCTTATTTTATTTTAAAATGTGCACATTGAAGGTCAAGTCATTCTGGTGCAGCTCCACTGATTATTATGGAACTAACTGCACCAGGGATAATCTGATATTATAGCTCTACACAATCACTTATTATTATGTATGGAATGCCATCGAACGTGCAGGACACTTTACAGATGGGCAAAGCAATCTGCAAACTGCTTAGTGCCACTATAACTCCCATTCATGCCAATGGCTATTGCTGGTGCTGAACAGTTTGAAGATTGCACTCTTGCAGATGTGCACGTAGCTGTGTATGAAATGAAGAACACAGATTTGAGTTCTATTTCATACCCGCCTAGCGGATAAGGTGTTAGGACTGGGAGCTGAGAGAGCAGAATTCAAATCCATTCTTAGCCATGAATTCACTGGGTGGCCTTGGGAAAGTCACTCTCTTTCCGCCTCAGTTTCCCATCTCTAAAATGGGAATAACAATGCCCTACACCTAACAGGATTATTAAGAGGGTGAATTAGCTAAGTGCTGTAAAGCACATAGAATACTAAAAGTGCTATATAGATAATTGTTACAGCCAACAGAGCAGCACTAATCACTTCACTAATGCAGACATAGAGGTCCCAATCCCCAAATTATTATCTATAAAGCACTTCAGTGTTCAAAGTGCTTTGCAGTCCTTATCTAGTTCATCCTCGCAACCTTTTCATTATTCCCATTTTAAGGAAGGAGGACTGAGGGTAAGAGATAATGACATGCCCAAGGCCACCAAGTGAGTTCATGGCTAAGACAGGGTTTAAACCCTAGTCTCTCGAGTCCCGAACCAACCGCTTATCCACTAGGCTACACATTCATTTGTAGGCTGCAAGCTCTTACAGCACAGCCCCATTGACTTCCATGGAATGACACAAATATTGGCAGTTTGGACAGCAAAGACGTACTGCAGACAGATGAATCCTACTCTTTGAAATAAGAACCTGGCACAGACCTCTGTTATTTAGTATCCTTGGTCTCTATACTGCGATAGCATGCTCATGAGCAGCCGGATCCTAAAAGAGCTCCCCCTGGTGCAAGACTGGCTGTGAAGGCAAAAACTGACCGGTTCAAGTCAATGGGAGTTTTGCCATGGATAACAGTTGCGATTCCACCCCAAACCGCTACACTAATTAAACAAAACAATGAGTCTGCTGGTATTTGAACAAAACAATGAAGTTTTATTAAACAGTTTATACGTACGTATCAGGGCGATTGGATAGGAAGGATGCCGTGTGGCCTGAAACCTGTGCGCTCTCACCAACAAGCTGGTCCAAACGAAAAGAACGTCTGAACTATTTCAGCTTCATTTTTTGCAATTGGAAGCAAATATGGCAACCGTGCTCTCTAGACTAGGGGCGGCCGGTGGGAGCTCGGGGGGGACTTTTTCTCTCCTGGAGGCCACTCTAAAAATTGGTGCAAGCTCTGCAGGACAGTAAAAGGTTGGAATGGAGGGGGTGTTAAGAGGGTGGGTACTCGGGATGGACGTGTGCCATGGAAGCCATCACTTGTCCGTCAGTGCCTGCCCTCATCTCCACTCTCTTCCCCCGAGTTCATTCCGTCAGCGCTCCAGGGTAGATACTAGTTCCAGGGGACAGATTCAGGAACTGGAAAGAAAGCCGCAGGCCAGATTTGGCCCACAGCTGCTAAGTTTTTCTACCCCTGTCGAGACAGTGAAACAAAGGAATATTTCAAAGATTAAAAACCACCAAGATGATAACATCTCACAGATCAACAGGACCCAATCATTTTTGCCTGTGAGACCCCATTTCAAGACTAAATTCATCCCACAACCCCAGAAAACAAAGCCATACAAACTATATCAAATATCAGTCAGCATCAGGACCCCATGAAAGAGACTACAACCAGCAGTTATCTGGTCATCATGATGTTACTATATTTGATTTCAACCAGCAGAGGGAGATAAAGGAACAGATTAAAAAATAGCCAATTCCGCTCTTGCTGAACTAGCTTTGAGTGGAATCAAACGAGACGATAGCCCACAATAGCCTTCGCCAGGCAGGTTTCCGTGGGCCCGTCTATTAGGCGTCTGCCACGGGGCCTCCACAGAGCCGCCACTCACGGCGAGTACAGGGACATTGCGGGTTCACCATGTGGGCCAATCAGGGCTAACGGGCGCCCACGTCTCCATGTCTTGTCAATTCGGTTTGCCTGCAGCCTCTCGGGCATCCAGGTGTGGCAGCACAAAGTCCTGCCTAGTACGCCCGGCCAGCTGAGAGGTGGGAGTGGTAGCAATATCCCTCCTCTGCTGCTGCCTCCCAGCTGAGATATCTCCCTTCCCCGCAGTCTCACGGCGGAGAGGTGGCCACAAGGGAATGAGGGGGGGGGGAAATCGCTAACGCCACTGGTGGAAGCTGCCGCATGCACATGAAATACGGGCAGAGGGCTGCCTGTTTATTAGGCTGGATGCACTACGTATGTGAGTGGGGGTTGTATGGAGGATGCACGGACTGAACATGGACTCGTTTGCCTTGTTTGATTCCACCCTTTGTGTAAAGCGAGAGAGAAGAGCGTTACAACACACTTTACTCAAGGCCTGAACGTTAAAGCTATGATCCACCAACCACTTACTCTCCGAGTAATCCCACTGCTCCAGAATAAGCGACTGATGGAGCGTGGCCTAAATTACCAACAGCCATTTCTATCATCATCATTATTGTTCAGTATTTACACAGCACCAGCAACATACCTGGCACTGAAGGGATCATTCATTAGAGACAGGTCCCTGTCCTGAGGGGGCTTACAATCTAGGGTTGCTTTCACACATGACAAAAAATAGAGTATTATAATTACTTGAGATAATACCGGGTATTATAATTGCTGGAGTTTTGTAATGTGTGAATGCACTATTCCCCTTTTACGCTGCGAGATCTTGGGTCATTGTAAGAGCTACCACATGTGGCTTTTACAATGACCCAAGATCTCGCAGCATAAAAAGGGAATAGTGCATTCACACATTACAAAAAATTGCAGAATCATAATACCCGGTATTATCTCCAGTTATTATAATAGCCCGTTTTGTAAGGTGTGAAAGCAGCCCAGGTGAGACAAAGCAGAGGAGAACATAAAGACAGACAGCAGGGAGACGTTCACAAAGTTGAGAAGTCGCAGGGGCACGTGTGTAGGTGACATGGAAATGGGGACCCTGAGTGAGAGGCAGTAGAGGAAGCATCAATGGGGTCGGGGGAGGGGAGGGAAGGGACAGAAAGGACCCCTGTGTAACCAAGGGGCCAGGTGTGTGGCTCCCCAGGCCTCTCAAGATCTCTGTCTGGGGAATACTCTCTGTGGGAGCTGTGCTCCCACTTGCTTAGCGGCACCCACTGGGCTATTTCCTTAGCTTCTTACGTTACACATTTTTTCTTGTTTTAAAAATGGCCTGAGTTGCTTCTGGCCCCTATTCTGCCATCCTGGGCTCATTCTGCGTATTCTTCCCTGGACCGGTCCTCCATGGCCAGTGTTCCGGCCTGTGCCAGCTTCTGCCGCTCGGCGTATGGGGCACCGAGAGGCTGAGGGGGGTGTCTGACACCTTGGCCCTGGCTGACGTGTGGCTGAGAGGGGATGTACAGGGGCTGCTGGCTGACCCACCTCCAGGGAGGTCGTGAGCTGATATATGTGCAGCTGCTGGGGCACTGTGTGTGCGGGGGAGAGTCCAAGCACCCCAAGGACAAGCTGGGTTTCCGGGTACTGCGGCACGCTGGTGTGGGACCCTCCACTGGAGGCGATGGGTCCATGGGATGGGAAGGAGAGCACAGCTTTGCAGGAGATGCCTGAGTTTCCAGAGTTTCGCCTGGGCCTTACAGCGGCTGAACTCTCTCTGCCACTCTTGTTTGCCTCTGCCCCGCTGACGGTGAGGGAACACGTGCGGGGCCGGTGCAAGTGCCTTAATCATATGCTAGAGCTGGACCTCTTGGGGGTGTGTGTGTGTGAAGGCTGCCTGCCAGGAGGAAGAACCCTGCATGGCTGGAGAGGCCCTCGTGCTCTGCGTGGCTGGAGGTACAGGTTGCCCTGGCATGCAACGGGGATACTTTTGACACCCATTATATGGTGGTGCAGCATATACTGGCAAGAAGCTACCAGAGGGGCATGTATCAATGGGGGTTATATGTGGGGGGGGGGAGTGGGGTTCCCCAGCCCCCCAGACACCAGGACCCCTTAGACCATGGGTGGGGAACCTCAGGCCCCGGGGCCAAATGTGGCCCTCGGCAGGTTTTTATGTGGCCCCATTCCACTGCCTGGATCTGACCCCTCGATCCATTCTCTACCCCTAGAGAATGGGCAGAAAAGGTTCCCACCCCTAGCTTAGACCTTTCCGCTATGGGCTGCTAGCGGGACTGATCTGTGGAGGAAGCGGTGTTCCCTCCCCCTCCCAGGCACCGGGACCCCTTAGACCTTTCCGCTATGGGATGCCAGCGTGACTGATCTGTGGAGGGGACCCTGGCGCCAGGACCCCATTGGAACTTTGCGCTATGGGCTGCCAGCGTGACTGATCCATGACCCACGCGGTTAGCGGCAGCTGAAAGGGACTGGAGCGGCAGCATGCCAGGGGACTGGCTACTTGGCCCGCGTATGGTTGCTTTCATTTCTCCCTTCTACTTTCCCCTTTTATTCCTCTGGTCGCCATAAGGTCGGTGCTTTCTCCCTACAGTCAGCTTTCCATGGGTGGCGGCAGGTTCCTTCTGCGGCTGGCACCTCCCTGTGCTATCAGGGGTACCAGGGGCTGCTTCCCCAGCCTCTGCCTCCACCGTCCGAGTACTGAGCAGGGCGGATGGGCAGATGCAGCTGTTGGCAATGGCTGCCCATCGTGGCAGGGGGAGGGGTGCTGGGCAGGGCCGGACACCTGCCCACGTGTTCAGTTCCTTCCCCCTACCCACGGCCTGGGGAAGGTGGGACAGCTGTCCACCTGCCCGGGTTCGTCTGCATGTTTGTCCTGCGCTACGGGGACTGGCGGCTGTCGTGGCTTCCACCCCCCCATCTCATTTGTTTTCACTCAGTGACCAAGTTCAGTTGCTTCAAAGAAATGCGGAACAGGGTTATAATTGAGTGATCCAGTCCTATTACTCACTCCAGCCCTTGGCATTCAGAGATCTCGTCCACAGACCAACTTGGCTGATATCCAGCCCTGAACCCAGATGAACTCTCGGCCTTCACAACATCCTCTGACAACAAGGGCCACAGAATTGACTGTACATGGAGTTAAAAGAAAGTTACTTTTTATTTATTTTAAACCTGCTGCCAGTTAACAGGGTGTCTCCTAGTTCTGCCACATTGGGGAGGGATCCTAACTACTCCCTATTTACTAACTCTGCAACACTCAAGATTTTGTAAACTTCTATCATATCCCACTTTGGTCATCTCTTCACTGCCGTAGACTGTAAACTCCTTGCAGCATGAACGAATCTACCTCTAATCATGCCTCTTTAGTGCCAGACGTATTGCAGGCACTATATAAATACTACTACTAATAATTCTCAAGCTGAAAGATTTTATTCTACTGCCCTGTCATTCAGGACCGCCTTTCTCCCACTGTAAAAGCTAAGCACGTGTACCTGAGACGTCTCAACTTTGTAAATGCATTCCTGTCTCTCCCTATGTGCCCTTCTCTCTTGTCTTTGCCTCCCTTCCGGTTGCTATCCATCCATAGGTCATAGGGACAAACCATGAACTGTCCATAAGTATTAGACCAGGGAACCTCAGGCCCAGGAGCCAAATGTGACGGGTGGGGCTAGTTTTTACACGAGTCCTGGATCTGTCCCCTGGTTCCGGTTCCTAACACCAAGCACTGAAAAACTGAGCTTGGGATGAGCGAGTGCAGTTGAGGGCACGCACACAAAGACAGGGAACAGATCCATGATCTGGACCCTCTTCTTCCTGAGCACATGCCCTCCCCCTATTTCTAGGCAGACCTCAGAGCTTGTCTTCGTTTTCTTGATGGTCCCGAGGAGGTAAAAGGTTCCCCACCCCAGGTTAAACAGGTACTGACAAAGTTTGTCATTTTTTATTATTTTCTTTCCATTTTAAATATAGTCAGATCCATAGCCAGGAGGGGGGGGGGGGGGCTGCCATTACAAGCTCGATAGTTGCCTATTACAGATGAGGCGACTATCTGGAAACTTGGCCCATAAGACCACCCCCCCTATAGCTACACGCCTGTCCCTATTTCAGCCGTCTCCGAGGCGGCAGCTCTACCCTAGCCAAGGCCCTTTTCACAAGGAACGCCTGCCTCCCGTGTGAACGCCACGGCGGGGGGGGGGGCGGGCGGGCACGCTCCCGTGAGACACACGCGCCCACCCACCGCCACGCATGGAGCAAATAGGCCAAAACGCCAGTTGCTCCATGTGTGGGGATGCATGGGGTGTGTGTGTGTGTGTGTCAGTGTGCACCAGCCCCCCGGTTAAAAAGGGCCAGTGGCTGCGCTGTGCCAGGTAGATTACTGAAGCTATATAAATAATAATTTAAAAAGTGTTTGGGGGGGGGATCACTGAACTAGGGGTTTGGGGTGGCTGCCTCTAGGGTAGAAACAGGGCATATTCCCACCTGTTTAGGCAACTTAGCTGCAAGCAGGAGAAGGAAAGCTTCCAGCCTGCAGGGGGCAGCACCGAGGAAGACCTCTCCCTAGAGAGGATACAGGGCGCCTTCCTGAGGCTGCTAAACCCTCCTCTCAGCCTGGAAGGGGCAGATGGAAAACTTCGCGTGCGCACAAGGGTACCTCTCGCACATGCGCGGCGATGCCACCTTCTGGTTTCCATAGTAACGGGGGAAGCACAAGCGGTCTTCCTTACTCACCGCCTCCTTGGCTTGATAAGCAGTTTTCAGCGTCTGGCAGGAGAGCTCCATTTGCGTGGCGAGGAAATACGGGAGAGGAGGAATGATTCCCCCCCCGCGACGCACTGAGGAAATAATGAGTTTGTTTCAGTCCCGGGACAGCAGCTTCCTCAGCACCGCTAACCGGCCTGGGAAGGAGGAGCCGGTCTGAGGGGCTAGCCAATCACTAAGAGCGGTCTTCAGGACTGACCAATCAGAGAAAGGGAATGGTGGAAAAAAATCTGTCCAATCATGAAATGGTAGGTGCCTGAGCGAGTGACCAATCACTACAGGCGAGGGCTGCCATTCCTGGAAGAAGGGTGGGTGGGATTTCGATGGCAGCCAATCAGCAAATAGCGAGGGACTTTCGTTTCTCCTCCCCCCCCTCCCGAATTTCTCATTAGCCGTCTTGCCTCCTTGAGCATGCGCACCTTGCTGGGTGCGTTGTAGTGCGCATGTGCGGAATATAGCATGAGTCAGCTGCCTTGGTCAGGATGAAGGGAGCATAGTCTGATCCGGGCGCGGTGGGGAAGGTGCTCAGCCCCCAGCCATAGCGGGGCAATGGGCAAAGCAGCCCAACTGTAGGCTGCAGAGCTGGAAAAACCAGGCGGTCTGGAGTTGCCACAATATGGATCAGTCTGGGGCTTGCTGCTCAATTCATATTTCAAGCGGTGCTGCCAGCCCGGAATCCAGGGAAATTACGGCCTTTTGCAAAACCTTGCTGCGGTGGACACAACATGGCCGGGCTCATTAGGGGTGCTGGGAAAGTGAACATTTTCTTTTCCCCGATACCATTTCATCCTGTGGTGAAACACCTTGTGTGCCATTTTACAGGGGTGTGCCTTATAAATAAAAGTCAGCAGATGTAATAATAATATACACATTATTATTATTATTAACAAACATTTATATAGCGCCAGCAGTGTACCTGGCACTTTACAAAGTAATAAAATAGACACGGTCCCTGCCCCTAGGGCTTACAATCTGAGAGACAGGAGCTGGGGGAGAGACTTAGGAAGGGGAACAGAGGGAGAGACAAGGGGTCTAACATTCATGAAGATGCGAGGTCTCAAGTGCACGTACTTGGCTTGGTTACGATGAGAATGACAGCAGGCAGGTCCATGTTGCAAGGATAAGGGTAAACCGATCGTAGGTATAGGAATAGTGGCTCAGCAGGATAAAGAGTCAGACAGAGCAGAGCGAAAGAGGTGAGTTTTAAGGAGAGATTTGAAGGTATGAAGGGAGGGGGCAAGGCGGATGTGGACAGGGAGGGAGTTCCAGGCATGGGGGGCAGCAAGTGAGAAGGGACGAAGGCGCTTAGGGGAGCAGGGAAGGCGTGGAAGGGTGAGAGAAGGGACAGAGGAGGAGCGAAGTGCACGGGCTGGAGTATGGAGGGCGATAAGTGCAGAGAGGTAGGGGGGAGCAAGGTTGTGAAGAGCTTTATAGGTGAAGACTAGGAGCTTGTGCAGGATTCGTTCAGGAAGGGGAAGCCAGTGAAGCGAAGAGAGGAGGGGCTGCACATGGTCGAAGCGACTGGCGAGGTAGATGACCCTGGCAGCAGAGTTTTGGACAGAGATGAGGGGAGAAAGGTGAGACCGGGGAAGGCCAGTGAGAAGGAGGTTACAGTAATCGAGGCGAGAGATGACCAGAGCATGAACAAGAGTTTTGGCAGACGAGACAGAGAGAAAAGGGCGAATCTTAGCAATGTTATGGAGGGAGAAGCGACAGGATTTAGCAACAGAGTCAATGTAGGGTTTAAAAGAAAGGGCTGAGTCAAAGATGAAGCCTAGGCTACGGGCTTGGGGGACAGGCAGGATGGTGACTCCATCAATAGTTATTGACAGTGAGGAAGGAGAGGAAGGATGAGGGGGGAAGATAAGGAGTTCAGTTTTAGCCATGTTGAGTTTGAGTTGACGTTGCGACATCCAGGCAGAAATGTCAGAGAGACAGCTGATGAGACGAGCTTGAACAGAGGGAGTGGAGAGATAGAGTTGAGATAGAGTTTTAGGAGCCTTATTTCAAGAAGCGCATTGACATATTGGGATGGTCCAGGGGGAGAGCAAAGATGACAAAAGGGTCTGGAAAGCAAGCCTTATGAGGAAAGGTTGAAAAAACTGGCTACGTTTAGCCTAGTGAAGAGAAGGTAAAGGGGAGACAGGATAGCCGTCTTCAAATATCTATAAAGGGCTGCCATCAAAGGCAGGAAATTATCCTTCATGGCTAGAGAGGGCAGGATTAGAAATAATGGGCTCAAATGACAAGGTAGATTTCGGTTAAATATCAGGGGAAAACGTCTGTACGGTAAAATCTGTGCAGCAACGGAAGAAGTTGCTTGAGGAGGTGGCAGGCTCTCCATCGCTGGAGGTGTCCAAAAGAGGCTGGACACCTGTCGGGGATTTTGTAGCTGTTGCCATCCTGCATCCAAGCAAGGGGTTGCACCTAGATGTCCTTTGATGTCCCTTCCAACTCTTTGATTCTATGATTATATTTTTAATGTTCAATTAAACACAACATTCCCTTCAGGGGATGGGGCTCCCTGCATGCAAGCCCGTATGTTATTTCTAGCTTATTCACAGGCCCCATGTGTTGTGCCCCCTCTCCTGCATTGCTGTAAGCCCTCCATAGCCTAGGGCTCCTTGTATTGGAGGCTGTGTGAGCTTGTACGTTACACTAGTGCTTCTCACACTCAAGTTGTCATTTCACATTTATTCATGGACTCTGTGCAGTTGTAGAGTTCAAACTATTCTGGCATCCAGTCCTGGATGCTGTAGATAGGTTTGCCTTTTGGCCTGCTGGTCGCTAAAGGCCAAGCTCCAGGAGGGTCGCGGTGTCCTCAGGTGTTGACAGCCGAGGCAGCTGGGAGAGTATGCAGATGAGCTGCAACTTCGGCCCAACTTACCTGCCGGATCGCCTCACGCCCTGCGCCCTAGAACGACCTCTGTGGTCCGCTGGAAATGCCTTTCTCGAGGTCCCCCGTGTGGCCACTATGGAGAGGGTGTTCTCACCCAAGCTGTGGAACTTCCTCCCAGCTGAGGCCCGGTTGCCCTCAGATCTCCCGTCCTTCCGTCGTACGCGTAAGACCTGGCTGTTCCAACTGGCTTTTGCCGAGGGAGGTGGGTGAGTTGGTTGGTTCTGTTTTCCTTCTCTTTTATTGTATTATGGATTTTATGTGTTTTTATGATGCGAGTCGCCCCGGGCTGCCTGGAGCAGGAGGGGCAGGGTAGAAAACTGTTTAAATAAATAAATACTCCTACCGAGGAGTCAGGACCTTAGTCCAAAGCAAGGGTTGAATCCTCCTCCATTAAATTCAGTGTGGGTTCTGCCATTGATGTCAATGGATGGGCCTAAGTGGTTTTAGGATTGTAGTCTGGCTTGCTGAATTGCTAGATGCAATAGAGTTTGCCTGGGGTCACGTTCCAACAAACAAAGGTAAACAGAAGTAATTACTCCTCTTCAGTGTACACCAGGGATGGGGAATCCTTTCCCTCCCATTGGCCACTGAAAATTAGTACAAGCTCCAAAGGCTACATAAAATCTGGAGGCAGGGGTGTTTAAGAGGTGCACTGAGGAAGAGGAGGGTCCAGATCATGGGTCTGTGCCATGGATCCATCCCCCCTCCTTGTGTGCATGCCCTCCTCTCTGTTCCCTTATCTTAAGCTTCCTTATCTTACCTGCAGTGCTTGAGGGTAGAAACTGGCTAAGGCAGGGTCTGGCCAGTGGGAGGGGAGAATGGCTTCAGACTCAGTAAAGGTGCCTGCACACATTACCTGGGCGGCCGGGGGTGGGGAGGACTTCCATGAATACAATCATGGCTCTATTCTCACAGGAAGTAGCGCACACTGGGATGCGCTATTTCGCTTTTCTCCCACAAAAGCAAGCAAAACCACCCATGAGTGTAAGAGCCACATCGGGGGACCTGCTCATGTGCGAGTGAGCGTTCTCGTGGGAGAAAAGTAGAATAGCGCATTCCTATGTGTGCTAATTCCCGTGAGATTATAGAGCCATGATTGCCCTCCCAGGTACACACAGCCCTTCTGAGAAACAGCTGGGATCCCGGATTTCCTGACTGCAGCGCTCCCGGCCTATTCTGCCCTGTTAGAGGAAGGGCTGCTTTCTGGGGCCTGGGTAGGCACTGCTAGCTAGTGTTACCACAGGATTGCTAATCACTCATTCACAAGACTCATTATTGCTTTGTATTTCCTTGCTATTGTGTACTGCTTATGTGACAACATGGTTGTGTGCTGTTTGTGTAAACTGTGCGTGGAGCTAACATCCCTATGTGGACATCCCTCCTTATGCCCTTTTGGCTGCTCCCAGGAGTTGCACGCACCCACACTCATACAATATTAGTGACCCCAGGGATGTTAGCAAGGAAAGACAGCACTCTCTAATTGCTTCCTTTAGGCTGGGTTCAGATTCCTCCCTCTCTGACCCTTATGTGCCCCTGGCTCAGCAGCCCAAGACCAAATGACACCGTTAATCCACAGGGCTCACAGCACTTCCAAGCTGCTACCCTTTATAAGTTCATTTCAATGTAAACACAACACACACACAGGGTTATCCCCTCTTCAGGCACTTCCCCACCTCCTCCTCCCTTGGGCAGAAGGCTGATTCCTGGAAATATTAGTAGTCCCTTTGAATGAGTAGTTTAAGCAAGCTGTAACATTCCAGGATCTTTGTCTTAGGTAATGGAGCGTTGCTGCAGGGAAGACTGAGGAAAAGCATAGAGGGTAAAAGAGCAGAACAGTCCGGAGTTATTCTAATACTAAGAGATTTATTTAAAAGGCAAAACAATACAATTATGAGGAGTACAAGTCAGTAACTCATATACTTATAACTATACACTTATCTCCCCCCTCTCTCCCCTTCTGTCCAAGCTCACCTCATCAACTGTCTCTCTGATATCTCCGCCTGGATGTCCCAACGTCAGCTCAAGCTCAACATGGCTAAGACTGAACTCCTTATCTTTCCTCCCTACCCTTCCTCACCCTCTTCACAGTCCATCCTAATTGATGGAATCACCATCCACCTCGTTCTCCAAGCCTGTAGCTTGGGCTTCGTCTTAGATACTCACCTTTCCTTTAAACCCTACAATGACTTTGTTGCCAAGACCTGTCGCTTCACCCTCCATAATATTGCTTGGATTCACCCCTTTCTCTCCGTCTCCTCAGCCAAAACCCTTCTTCACGCCATGGTCATCTCCCGCCTTGACTACTGCAACCTCCTCCTTGCTGGCCTCCCCTGCTCTCACCTGCCCCCCTCTTATCTCCATCCAAAACTCTGCTTCTAGGATCATCCACTTAGCCCGTTGCTTCGACCACCTGCAGCCTCTCCTCACTTCACTGGCTCCCCCTTCCCCAACGCATCCTTCACAAACTCCTGGTATGCACTTACAAATCCCTTCACAACCTGGCTCCCCCTTACCTCTCAGCCCTAATCTCCTTACACACTCCTGCACGCACTCTCTGCTCCTCCTCTGCCCCCTCCCTTGCTCTCCCTCATCTCATCTGCTCCCCTAACCACCTTCGTCCCGTCTCCCTTGCTGCCCCCCATGCCTGGAACTCCCTCCCTGCCCACATCCGCCTTGTCCCCTCCCTCCCTCCGCACCTTCAGATCCCTCCTCAAAACCCACCTTTCTCACCACCTTTCCTGATGCCTGCTAGAACTTTCCTTCAATATTTACTGTCTGCCCTCCCCACAGACTCCTGCCTAACTGCAGCCAAGCCAAGTACGTGCACCTGAGACTTTGCATCCGCTTGAATGTTATTTATCCCTTGTCTCTCCCTATGTTCCCTCTCTTTGTCTCCCCCCTCTGTGTCTATTAGATTGTAAGCCGTAGGCAGGGACCACGTCTATCTTATTGTTCTGTAAAGTGCCAGGTGCACAGCTGGTGCTATACAAATGCTAATAATAAATAATAATAATAATAATTATTATTAATGTAGCTTGTGTTAAATCTATTAAGCGGGGATTGGGTATGGGGGGGAGAGAGAAGCAGGGTCTTACCCTTCCATGATGGCAGCAGTTTATTCCATCATGTGTGCAGATCTTACCCTCTCTCTCCATCAGGAGACTTAGTGGGTTTTTTATAGACCCTGGAGTACAGGTGGGGACATGATTGAGTCAAATACTGTGTTCCCAAGTTTCAATAGCTACAACCATGGGGCTACAAGTAGAGTTATACAGAGTAAAATGTTTGTTTACAGTTTTCCATAGGACAGGGAATTCATGAAGTGGGAGATGTTCCCAGGGATGATTATCTCAATGCTGCAGCTAGGCAGCCGTTTAACTTTGGGTGGGCCAAATTGTGGTTGATTTGCTCAACTGTGGCTGGGGAGGATTTCATTAACATTTGAGGCATAGAAGTCCCAGGATGCTTTATTCTTTGCTTAATCAGTCCCATCATTCATTGGGTCCTGGATTCTTTCCACCTGGCTGACTCCCTTTCCTGCTTTTGGTTTTCTTGGCTTCTTAGCTGCTATGCAGATAGGGACGTGCCTTTTAGATAGATGATCTAGTGAGGCATTAGGATAGGGATCAAGGCATGTTTAAAGACCCTTCAGGTTGGTGATTCCCCCCTGGGAGGAGTGACTGTCTTAGCCCTGCAGGCTCTGGTGGAGCGAAAATCTGCTTGCCTTACTGCACCAGAAGTTCCTCTATGTGGACCACTGTAGTTTCGGAGAGAACTAAGCATAGGCCCAACACTAGGAATAGTCTACTGGCCTGAGAGCAGCCAACCAGGCAGCGAGAAACCTTAACAGAGCTCTAGGCACAGCAGGCAAGTGAGGAGTTCTATGGAACCGCACTTGAACTGCCAGGTGAGTCTTGCAGCTGGAAGCCGGTTTGGTCAACGCATGCATCTCCCATTTTGGGGCGGTGTTCCGACCAAGGGCAGGGAACACTTCCCCTCCCAGGAGCTGAATCTCCACTTCTGCAGGGATCTGTGGGCTGGAGCAGCCTACAGAGCAGCTAGAAGAGGGGGAGTATATAAGGGGTATACTCACCGACCTGGAAGTACTCGGTTGTTGGTTGATGGCTGGCAGGCTATGAACCACAGCTACCAGGTCAACTTTAACGGGAGTCTAGGGGAAGTTTCTGGGGCTGTTTGGTGGCCAGGTGTGGGTACAAAAATACCAGAGGTGAGAGGCTCCCTACTCCTGGTTTAGACCTGATGGTAGTAACCACTCACTTGTGGTTACTGTTATCTGTAAAAATAGGGTTACCATACCTCCCCTTTAAAAGAGGACGCTTATGAAAAACACATGGTGTTGGACCGCATTGGTTCCAGTGCAGCCCTGCAACATGTATTCTTCATAATTGTCCTCCTTTAAAGGGGAGTTCTGGTACCTCTATCTAAAAACATCCACGGAACAGCCCCCTTCCTTGGCAAATCACCAAAACCGTAATCTGTAACTCAGAGCCTTTATAATCTCTCCCTTTTGACAGCTCAGTCCTAAACACGTTGAAGTCAATAGCAAAACTCCCACTGACTTCAGTGGAGCGAGGACTGCGCCCACAACATTTCAGTGTGAGTCTGCTTACACATCCCTTCCTGTGTAGGTGCTATCTTTTATTTTTAAAATTTGTTAATCAATAGGTTGTTTGGTTTAACAGCAGTGCTGCTGCCAGTGAAACGGAATATTGTGACTAGATCTTTATCTCTGGCTGTTCTGGAAAATGCCTCTCAGCTGCACCTCCATGTTTGTTTGTTCTGCAAATGTCTCAGCGTTTGTCTTGCAGCAGGAGAGCCATTATCTGGCTTCAAAGCTTTCTGCCATTGACATTTTCTGGCCTCCTTTCTTATTAATAAGTTGTGTTATAGTCACACTTATTTCTGTTATGATGAGAGCATCTCTAATTAAAGTTGGGACAAAACTGAGGCTGCTATTGAACTCCTGCTGATTTCAGTAGGTCAGGATTGCACCCTGAGAAAGTAATAGAATTACAGGTTGATTGTTTGGGTAGAGGTAAATGAGCCAGGTGAAGAACTTGGGAGTCATTTTCAACTATGCTTTGTCCATGAAAGCTATCAGACGTGGCCTAGGGATACTACTTTTGGTTATGTAATTGGTGTAAGCTATGCCTTTATTTATTCCAGGTTGATCTTGCCACAGCGACCCATACCCTGGTGACCATGAAGCTTGATCATTGAAATTCCCTCCGGGCTTCCAGTGGTGCTTCTCCCATCGCTTGCAGCTTGTTCAGAATGCGGCAGGGCAGCTGTTCCTTGGTTTGGGCAGCCGTGATGCTATTACACCTGCCCTGCATTCTTTGCATTGGTTGCCTGAAGAGTGACAGATTGAATTTAAAGATTGTGCAGGCTGTGGATGGTATAGGCTTGGTTATACTCAGGACCTGCTCCTGGAGTCTCGTGCTGATGGTTACCTGTGCTCAGAAACCACCTGCTGTTTGGGGATCCTGCTATCACGCCTTATGTTGGTGGGCCCCTCAGTGTGGAACTCGCTCCTTCTGGATGTCTGTCTCAGTTCCTCCCTCCTTACCTGTAAAAAGCACCGGAAGACTTATTTGCTTTCCAGATGATTTTAGGATCCACTGCTGGTTTCCTTTGATGCGTTTTCTCCTCCCTCTTTACCTTCCCCTTTTAAATGGCTTTCTATTTTAAATTGGTTTTATATTGTTTTATTATGTTGATTTTGATGGGGTGGGGGAGCTATAGAAATAAAAATTATTATTAATTCTAATTCTTAACATACTGTACTGCAACAGCACAGATAAGGGTCTGTTAGCTATTATTATTATTTTATTATTATTATTAACAAACATTTATATAGCGCCAGCAGTGTACCTGGCACTTTACAAAGTAATAAAATAGACACAGTCCCTGCCCCTAGGGCTTACAATCTGAGAGACAGGAGCTGGGGGAGAGACTTAGGAAGGGGAACAGAGGGAGAGACAAGGGGTCTAACATTCATGAAGATGCGAGGTCTCAAGTGCACGTACTTGGCTTGGTTACGATGAGAATGACAGCAGGCAGGTCCATGTTGCAAGGATAAGGGTAAACCGATCGTAGGTATAGGAATAGTGGCTCAGCAGGATAAAGAGTCAGACAGAGCAGAGCGAAAGAGGTGAGTTTTAAGGAGAGATTTGAAGCTATGAAGGGAGGGGGCAAGGCGGATGTGGACAGGGAGGCTTCCATCAGAATATGCAGCAATTAAACACGAATGACTGTATAAACAAGAAATAGTTTGGGGCTAGGGTTGCCACCTTTTGCAGTTTGACCCTGACACTCCCTTTTTGGTTTATGGGAAAAGATGGCTGTCAACTCTGTTTGTAGCATGGCATAACTTTGGGCTAAATGTTGGGGGGGGGATGCCTTGAAGTCTCAGGGAGTACTCCTCCACTCATTAGTTAATCAGGGCTTGCCTTAGTAGGGCTAAGGCCAGGGCTCTGTAGTGAGGGGGCCCTGCAGTCCCCCATGTAGCCTCAAGGCTAGTGCTTTTGAGGTGCTGAGACAGGCGAATTCTGCATGACCTTCTCCCTGTCTGTGGCTCTCCACCCCCGGGGCAGCTGCTTCCTGAGGGGCCCTTACCCCCAGCTCCCCTACCTTTCAGTAAATTGCAGATCAGTGAATCTGAGGGAGTGTGTGAAAGGGAGAGTGAGCTTATGTCTGTTCATGGGAAAGCCTGTGCATGTATGTGAAAAAAAATTGACACTTATTTATTCTTGCAAGCAAACCCCCGTTTGCCAATCGTTAAAGGGGTGGGGCTAAGGAGGGTGGGGCCATTGAGGGCCTGCATTTTATTTTTGCCTTAGGCCCCTGAAGGCAATGAGAGCTGGATCACTGACATCCTTGATGTCCTGTGGCTAGAAAGGCAAATTTCTGTCTCTCGGGACCTGGGAGAGTGGGGCGACACATTCAAGGCAGATACGCCTGAGGGCGTGTTTCCATCCTCCTTCCTATAGCTGCAATTACACAGCTGCCAAAAAATGTTTATCCTGCAAATTAAATCAATTACTCCATTAGCTCCTTTCACACATACTCTCTTCTGTTCGATTTCAGTGCAGAGAGAGTAGGGTGGTTGTTATTATTATTACAAGCGTTTGTATAGCGCCAGCAGTGTACCTGGTGCTTTACATAGCAATGAGATAGACGCGGTCCCTGCCTACGGCTTACAATCTAATAGGCTAGGAGCGGGGAGACAGGGATAGGGGACTTATGGAAAGACAAGGGATAAAAACATTCAAGTGGATGCGGAGTCTCAGGTGTACGTGCTTGGCTTGGTTGCAGTTAGGCGGACAGTAAATGTAGAGAGGGGAGTACTAGTGGGCGTTGGGGAAGGTGGTGAGGAAGAGGTGGGTTTTAAGGAGGGTTTGAAGGAACGGAAGGAGGGGGCGAGGCAGATGTGGGCAGGGAGGGAGTTTCAGGCATGGGGGGGCAGCTAGGGAGAAGGGACGGAGGCGATTAGGGAAGGCGAGGGAGAGCGAGGGAGGTGACAGAGGAGGAACGGAGAGTGCATGCAGGAGTGTGTAAGGAGATGAGG
>QEPC01004899.1:142483-176035 GCA_003113815.1 Sphenodon punctatus | reverse complement strand
AGGCCCCCGGAGCATAGAGCGGCCGGGGTAACAGAGTTGGTGGGCGAGATCCAGGTTTCTGTAAGAGCAAGGAGTTGAAAGGGGCGAGAGAGGAAGAGATCGTGGATGAAGGGGGCTTTAGTCACGGAAGAGCGGCAGTTCCAGAGGGAGCAGGAGAAAGGCAATTGGTGTTGGGGAAGGCATGGGATGCGGATGAGATTGTGGGATGGGGTACGGCCGGGTTTGCAGGGTTTGGGTCGCGCACTGGCCTCATATGGGCCACAGTGGTCTGTGGAGTGCCTGGGTGAGGGTTGGGTGGGGGTTGTGTGGGGGTGGGCCTACAGGGAATGGGCAAGGGGGGATGAGGGTGGGGAGGGGGGATGGGCATAGGTGAGAATAAGGGGTAGGTTGGCTGGAGGAAGGCCACTGGAGGCGGAAGAGGGAGAAGGAGGGGGGCCATGAGAAGGGCGAGAAGGAGGGAGGAGATAGATGGCGAGGACCTAGTCTGGGTGTCTTTTCATTATCTTCTGCAGTGAAAATTGATGGAAAGAATTAATTTAGCTTTTCTGTAAGAGACTTATCTACCTTGAGTGCTTTCTTTATGCCTCGATGATCTGATGGCTCCCAGTGGACCTCTGACAGGCTTCCTGCTTCTGGTGTCCTTGCAGAAACTGTTATTTACATAGCACCAGCAATGTGCCTGGCACTGAGCGGTCTTGCCTAGAGACTGGTCCTTGCCCCTTACAATCTAGAATGGACAAGGGAGGGGAGGTACATGGGGACAGGCAGGAACACATTCATGAATATATTTTGTTACTTTGCACCTCAAATTCTTTTGTGACTTACCTTATTATAGTCCTTCATTTTTGAAATTGCCAGAATGTTTGCTCATTCCTATTTTTGTAGCTATTTGGACTTGATTTCCACTTTTGAACTGATGTCTTTTGGTCCTGCTAGTGCTCTCTGCTCTGCTGTTCTGCGATGATAGCATTTATTTAGTCCCCTTCCTGTCTCTTCTATTCTGAATTAGAACCTCTGCTTGAAGTCCTTTAATCTACTTAGGAAATTTCAACTTCTTTATGGAAGTATTGAGTCTATTTGTTATTTTCTAACATCTGAATTGTTAGAATGAATTTTTTTTGTGAACAGTAATTGCCTCCATAAAAAAACCCTCCGATACATTGCTCAGAGCCATTTATTTGCAGGATTGGGATGTAAACTCTGACTTAGGGGCCTGATTCTGTAGCACCCACTGACTTAATGAATATGTAGAACCAAACTTTTGATTTAAAGCCTCACTGCCACTATTTAAGCATTCTCAGTAAAATTCACTTCTGCAAGATATTCATTCCCCAGATATGTCATATTTCTGCCTCAGTAAAACGATCTTTTTTTTTTACATGTCATTTTTACTGCAGTGCATTGATGCTGCACTTAAAACCTGCTGACTGTGATGTTGATGCCACGCCGTGCAACTCAGACCCATTTCCAAGCGAAATGCTAAATTTCCACATTCAGCAATAGGTGTTTCTAGGTGTGATTTGCCTGAAAGTTTCCCCTTGATTGAGCTTCAGGAATGCTTGCAATAAGAAGCTGAGGGAGAAGCAGAAAATACACTGTAGGTCACGGCATGTTCCTTTTGCTCCTGATTGGCAAGAGTTTGCTTTGCCGCGTCACCAGGTTTGGGGAATCCATAATGACTGATCGGACCAACAAAAAGGGGTTTGGGTCCCTACACCGAAGTACGTATAAACAGTTCAGAACTTGAAAGAGCATTTTATGCTGTGAAGGATTTTTCTTTTTCAATATTGAAACTTTCTATTTATTTTTCGCCACAAAATCAGTCAGGCTGAATATATTCTGGGACCTGTGTGTGCTGCGTTTTCCCCATATTGGAAAAAGCAGTGAATGTGAGTCCCTTAATATATTACAATATCTCACATGAGCTGTGAATAGTTAAGGTGTGTTATACCCTCTATTATAAAGCCCCAACATTCTATTTGCTATCAAGCTGCCATGATTAAAGTTAGGATCGTGAAATTTGTGATGAAGGATCACTGGAGTAAGCATTTCAGGCTATCCAAATTTCAGCCAAATCGGTTGGATAACAGCTGAGATCGCAGTTTGAAAACTGCACTTTGAAGGCCTGTTTTTTTCAAAAGTTAGGCTGTCTTGATCTTGGCAGGGTAAAGGGGTTTTGTGTTGGTTGAGAGGAGGTGTATGCATTTTAGAAAATTCAAGGAGGCTGGTGGGGTGTGCCTTTTGGTTTACTTTTTGTAATTCCGGTTAGTAGTTTTTAAGTTATGACATCTTGAAAATTTAGTGTTAGCCTACGGAGACCATCGTGAGTGTGGAGTGCTTGCAAACATTCTACGTGTAATGCAGAGACGGTTCAAAAGCAAACAGTCTTGAATACTGGGGACTACAACTCCCAGCAGGCACTGCTTGCTAGAGCCTATCAGTGCTGGGGAAAGAGAGGGAACCGCACCTCCCAGGGGGCAGTGTGAGTGACTGGTCAGCCATGTTTAGAGCTGATCTGGTGGCAGAGGCAAGGCCTGTGGAAGGGATAGAGCTGAAGGTCATTCTGATCCCACACAGCAGGCACCTCAGTTTGGGAGCCAGGGACGCTGAGATGGCTGAACAACAGAGCTAGCTAATCCCGCAGTGATGTTTGGGGTGGCTGATCTTACCCCCTAAACCCACCCAGAACCACAGAGCACATGGATTTCAGTGACAGCCCATCCCCCTTCAAAAACGTGGGGTATCTGGGCTGCAGCTCCAGTGGGACACCCCATTGGAGGAGCATGGCTGGAGCCAGAGCGCTGGAGTTTGCCTGGGATGGTCCCATGTGCAGGAAGAGGGCAGAGGTTTATCCCGGAGACAGGGACAGGAGGCTACAGGTGGGATGGAAGCTACTTCTTTTAGCGCTTCTCCCTTCGACTTTCCCAACCTCACTAAGGAATGAGGAGTAAGCGGGTGCTCGGGGCTGATACAGTGGGCGTTCTGCAGGAGGGAGACAGGGAGATGGTGGGGTCCTGTGCAGAGCAGTTCTGTGGGGCAGAGTGGCAAGTGTAGTCCTCTTGGGAGGACTCTTAAGAGTGAGCCTCATCCCAGGGAAGGAAATTCTATGTGGCAGCAGGGAGGGAAAGAGCATACGCAAAGGAAGAGGGATGGGGGGGGGACGGGACATTAAGGGGAGAGAGTAGGGGCAGAGCCTCTATAAATAGCTTCCACAGTGGAAGCCATGCACAGGGGGAACACTTTACAGGGAGCAGCTTTATTGGGGATACAGAATATGGAACCAAGTGCAGGGGGAGGTCTGCAGAGTGGGCCGCGTTGTGCAAGAAAGGGAGCCCTGTCCAAGGGGGTGTAAAGTGGGCGAGTTTTGTAGAGACAGAGAGCTTCGGAATAATGGCCATAATTGTGCTGGGGGAGAGCCCTGGATAGAGGAGAACTGAGTGAGGGAGCTTTGTACAGGGGGAGAGCTGCAGGAAGGGCAGCATTATACCAGGTGGAGAGTCCTGTACATGGGCACAGCAGAGTTAGGGAGCCCTGTACAAGGAGTGAACTAGCCAGGGGGTCCTGTACAGGGGGAAGTCCTTCTAGAAAGCAGAATGGCTAGTGTTGCACAAGGAAAAGATCTCTGACAGTGGGGAGTAGAGTGGAAGACTCCTGTACAAGCCATGAGCTAGAGAGATCATAGAGAGCAGTTTTTGGAAGTTTGCAATGTTTAAAACCGAACCAACGTTGTATTTTTAGTAGAGCAGGAAGCTACTAGTAAAAATCCAGCTTCACCTTGTTTGCTATTTGAAGAAAGTAACAACCTTCTAAACTGAAGGGAGCAGCTCTTCCACCTTAACCTCCCCTAAACTCTGCTCCCATAGTAGTTATGCTGCTCAGCATTCTACTGCGCGAGCAAGACAAATTTTCTCCATTGCATTGTATTTAACAAAAAACTTGGATGTTTCGTAGTCAAAAAACCCTCTGGTTTACAAGAAGCGTTAAGGCTCTTGCAAATTCAATCATGCACTAAAAAGCATGGAAATTGCAAGTTAAGGCTTCTGCCTTAACTTCTGTGCGATGTTAGCAGTAACGACATTGTACAGTCTCGCATGTTGTGCTCACTTACAACTTAGGTTCCATGCCCCCACACTTTGCCTTCGTCTTTCAGCCACAGTCCTCTTCCTCTTTGCAGTTTGGGGGCAACACTGAAGCTGGGGACAGGAGGGCGTGAGCTGGCTCCTCAACCCCTCCTTTCCCTCTATCCTTTTATTTCAGTTGGGGAGAATGGGACAGCTGACTAATGGCTCACAACCGCCCCTCTTACCCACTAGTCTTCACTGCCCTCCCAGAGCACAGTGAAGCTGGGTACAGTCGTATACAAATGTTTAATTAAAACTAAGTTGGGTATGCATTGAAATTAATAAAATGGAACGGCCATTGGAAGGAATTGAGGCAACAGCAGTGCCAACTTCTAAATAAATACTATTGTCATCCCAACATCCAGTTAAGTGATTGTGAAATAATACAACACAGCTGCAACTTTGGGAGTCCATGGGGAAGGCAAGAGGGTGTGAAATGATGAGGAAGGCACCAGATACAGTAAGTGGAATGGTTGGAATGACGGAAAAATACAAGGAGTGTTCAGGATTAAGTAAGTGGGTGGAATGACAGGAGGAATTAGAGATAGTTACAACAACAAGGTTATGAGTGAAATAACTGATTCAGAAGACTGATGAGATATCCGAGGAAGCATGCCTATTGTTTTACCCACATACCATCGCTGACTCCCAATAGCCTCCCTCCCTGTTATTCCATTTCCTCTCCTGTGGTGTTTTTTTGTTATTCCACACACACACTTCTGCTCCATATGACACATACAGACAAACATTGTATTTCCCAGGACATTTGAGTTCTCTGTGAGGGGAGTGGGGGCTACAGGGTTAGAGGGGCGACTTGGACCCAGGACTCCTGGGTTGTCTGTTACGAGGCTGAGAGCAGGGGAGAGGAGAACAGGCTCGGAACCAGGACTATGGAGTTGCCTGTGAAGGGAGTGCAGCCTACTGGCTTAGAGTGGGGTGGAGAGGCTGGAAGCCAGGAGTCCTGAGTTCTCTGTTACAGGGCTGGGACCAAGTAGATTAGAGGGGGAGAAGGGGTGGGAGCCAGAACTCCCAAGTTCTCTCTTTCTTAAAGAGGAAACGGAAGGGGTGAGGGGGCCAGCTCACGCCCTCCTGTCCCCAGCTCCAGTGTTGCCCCCATCCTGCAAAGAGGAAGATGATTGGGACTGAAAGATGAAGGCAAAGTGTGGGTGCACGGAGCCTAAGTTATAAGTGAGCACAATATGCGAGACCGTACAATGTCTTGACACAGAAGTTAAAGTGGGAGCCTTAACTTGCAATTTCCATGCTTTTTAGTGCACGATTGAATTTGCAAGAGTCTTAACTCTTCTTGTAAATCAGAGGGTTTTTGATTATGGAATATATTACAACATCTCGCATGAGCTGTGAATTGATGTGACACTAGTAAAATGCTCATTCCGCATTTCCCAAACTTTTGAAAGCTGAGCCCCACCTTCTAGAAGGGGAATCCCCTTTACATCCTCTGTCTGTAATGAAAGACCCTATTCAAGATGAGCATTCATCCAGAGTAAATTAGGCTAATTTGGTGAAAGCCATAAATAAATTTGAAATTTGAGTAAATTGGGCAGGTATTCATAAAATCGCAGTGTCACGCCTTTCTTGGGATGTTTTTAAATGAAATGCCCACACGCATGGACACCCACTGTCGACATGGGAGATCGCTCGTCTGAAGTTGGTTTGTCGGGTGCCCAAAAATCCAGTGTGTCCCATGCAGAGACAGGGTGTGTGGATGAGGTGGCTATGCGCGGGGCTGGGGGGGAGGGCGCTTGTTTGAAGTGCACCCCTGCACCCACCCCATGTACTGACCACGGACTGTCTCGTTTAAAAGCACCCTTGCATGCTTTCAGCAGTAAAATAGTTAACTGGTGATAGCTGAACCTTTTTTCACTGGCATCCGAATTAGCTCTCTCTGAGCAGAGGGGTCCAGGAGACAATTTAGAACTGTTAGAATCGTAGAACTGTAGGGTCGGAAGGATCATCTAATCCAGCCCCCTGTTCCAAGGATATCCTCTGCCTACAGCATTGCAGACTCTTGCTTATCCAGCCAGGTAAAGGGAGGAAGGAAACCAAGCATATATGTTCAGACAGGGAGGTCCAGATGTAGAGGGCAGCTGTCAGGTTTTGTCATCAGCCGGCCTACAACCCATGTTCCCATAAATATAGCTTGTTTATTAATTATTATTATTATTTAGCACCAGTGGTGTACCTGGCACTGTACAATTAGTAGGTATAGAAAAGCCCTTGCCGCAAAGGGCTTGCAATCTAAGAGAGACAAGGAAGGGAGAGGTAAACATCAGGAGAGAGGAGGATACATTCATGAGGTTGAGAAAATGCAGGTGCGTGTGCCTAACTTAGTAGTAGGGAAGAGATTCCGAAATGGAGGGATGAGGATTCAGTTTCACTCATGACGGCCTTTTGATTCAAGACCAGGGAAAACCTGATGAAAGTGGTAGGTTTTCAGGAGAGATCCGAAAGTTGGGGGGAAGGAAGCAGAACAAATGTATCCAGGGAGGGAGTTCCAGTCATCGGGGGGGCATCAAGAGAGAAGGGGTGAAGACGTTTAGAGGACCCGGGGAGTTGCAAGCAGGTGGGGGTGGGGGCAGAAGAGGCTTGGGCAGGAATGTGGTGAGATACAAGAGCGGAGAGAGATGGGGGAGCAAAGCCATGAAGAGCTGTGAAGGGGGAGCAAAACCATGAGGAGCTGTGAAGGTGAAGACCAGGAGCTTGTGCTGAACGCGTTCACGTAGAGGGAGCCGGTGTAGGCTATTTCAGGCTCCCTTCAAATACTGGCAGATATTACTGTCTTCAGCTGCATATTCCCAGATGCCGTCACAGCCATAACGAGGAGAGCTCTTTGTATTTCTCTAAGACATGATGGTTTGGTTGAAGAGGCAAAATGAACACTTGTGCTCTGGAGATCCTTGATGGACCAGATGTAGGTTGGGTAAGCAGTTGTGGTTTTGAAAAAAAAACAAAATATGTAACTTCCAAGTTACCCATGTTTATGTACTTGACTGTGTGGTAAGAAGCATATTTATATGCTGTCCATACTGAGGGTGCTGCGCTGACCGATCTTTTATTTTTTGTGTGTTTTAGAATATGGTATCAAGTTTTCGGGTTTCTGAGCTACAAGTGTTGTTGGGCTTTGCTGGACGTAACAAAAGTGGGCGCAAACATGACCTCCTGATGAGGGCACTGCACTTACTGAAGAGCGGCTGTAGCCCGGCAGTTCAGATAAAAATCCGAGAACTTTATCGGCGACGGTATCCCAGGACAATTGAAGGTCTCCCCGACTTGTCTGCTATCAAGCCTTCTGTTTTCAACCTGGACAGTAGCTCTCCTCCTGTGGAACCTGACTTGGCTCTTGCTGGAATCCATCCCTTACCGTCTACTTCAGTCACCCCTCAGTCCCCTGCGTCCCCCATTGGTTCTGTGCTGCTTCAAGATACTAAGCCACACTTCGAGATGCAGCAGCCATCGCCACCAATTCCACCGGTCCACCCTGACGTTCAACTGAAAAGCCTCCCTTTTTATTACGTGCTTGATATTCTCATCAAACCTACAAGTTTAGGTAAGTGTTTGATGTTAGCTTCTCTACAGAGCCTTGCTGTGAAGGCTGACTTGACTCATTCCTGATGGGGCTGCTCTATTGGAATAAAATAGCGAGTTTCCCAAACGAGACGCTTGCATCGAGGCCAAAATTTCCATTTTGCAAAGACAGTGAACGCTGCTTGGCGTTTTAATGCCGAAAGCAGATCATTCTGGTTATGAATCGCTCTAATTGGCACTCCCAGACGTGGTAGTTTTTTTTATCCCCTGTAGCCGGGTGACAGTGAGTAAAAGCGTGGGATTATTTTCTGCTGCTAATAAAATTTTAAAGAAATTACTTCCAACCTGATCTTGACAACTCGCTTGTACGTCTCTTCAGCAAAAGCAAGGAGCAAAGCCTATTGGGACCAATAGGAAATGAGTTTGGGGGAAGTAATTTTTAATCTATGGTGGGTGATCGCTAATCTCATTGGAACGTCGGTAGAAAGAAGTTGTCAAGGCTAATGAGCTCAGACGCCGACGTAAGTGCTCAAGTAAAGTGGATATATTTATTTTCAGTGCATGAAATGTCGAGCCTGTCATAGTTCAATCATAGTGAATTGATTTACATTAAATCAAATGGCTGATGGAAATATAATCACGTTGCAGCATGAATATTGCGCGTGTGGTAACGGTTTACTCTACCTCTTGCTGGCTACTGCCTCTTGATTAGACAGTAGACAGCAGGATAATTTTGAGTCTGGCTTGTCTCAAAAAAGGCTGAGTTCACAGGCAACCTCCTCTAGCCTAACTTCACCCTTCAGTGGTGATCATCCAAGCATTCGCTCTTTGCAGAGTAGTGAGGTTAGGCTGGGGGGAGGTTGTCCTTGGAGTTAATGACTGTGTGAACAGTTGGCGTTGCTTGTCTTAATGCACTGTAGTTAATCCCTTTCGTTATTCACATAGCGCTTACCCCTGGGGATAAGCTGCTGCTTTGCAAACTAACCTGGAAGAGTATCACCCTTTTTTCACTTTAAACAGAGTTTTCTTGTAAACCAAAGCAGAGTTAGTGAATTAAGGGATAGTTACTTCACAGTAAGTGAAGTACAACAAATCCAGAGTCAGGCCCTTAACCAAAGAGACTGAAAGTAGGTCCAATCTGGTGCCTCTCCCTGCACAACATTGCTAAAATCCAGCCCTTCTTGTTTCCACTGGCAAGACTCTAGTCCTCTCTATTGCAACCTCCTCCTTCTCTTACCTTTGCCCCCCTCACTTCTGTTCAAAACTCTGCTGCCAAGATCATCAACCTCACCCGTTGCTTTGATCATGTTCAGCTCCATCTCTTTTCTTTCAGCAGGCTCACTCTACCTGAATGCGTCCAGCACATGCTCCTGGTCCTTACTTTCAAGTCCTTGCCCCCTCCTCTCTCTCTCTCTCTGCCCTTGATTCATGCTGCACTCCGCTCCTCCTCTGCAACCACTTTTGCCCCCTCCTCACAACTCCTTTGCTCCTCAAAACTTATCTATCCCTTCTCTCTTGGTACCACCCCCCATGCCTGGAGCTTCCTCCCTGAACACATTCATTCTGCTTCTTCCCTCCCAACCTTCAAATCCCCCTTAAAACCCTTCCTCTTCCATTGGGCTTTCCTTAGCTCCTCATCCCCTTGGTCTCCTCCCTGATTTCCTTAGTGACCCCTTCATCCCTGTAACTAAGCTAAGCACGTGCCCCTGCAACTTTGTGGATGTATCCCTGTCTCTTCCTCTTTTCCCCTCCCCTTTGTCTCAGATTGTAAGCCCACTGGGGCAGGGACCTACCTGTCTGTAATCAATGACTGTAAAAAGCACCAGGTACATCACTGGTGCAATATAAATACTTAATAAGTTGAGAAACTTTAAAAATAGGTTAATTTCTGACAGTTTGCAGGAGGACAAAAACTGACTTATGTAGAAATATGACTCTTGTAGTGAAATGCCCAAACAAGCAGTCCCATTCTGAAATACCCAGAGGAGTGAATTTACAAATGATGCAGTTATTTCAGTTCCTGTTCATAGACAAGACCTAATACTTCCTTATTGCCCAGGAAGGCTGCGAGGATAAGTTCATACAGTGCTCCTAAGCAACTAAACTGATTCTTGGCTCCTTTTGAGAGTTTTTGGGCCGGGGCTTTGTTTTGGTCCTGGCCTCACCAGAAGCCCACTAGTGTTCTGAACTTTCAGCTAATTAAAAACAACATTTTTGTAAACTGAAGATTTCTTGGTCCTTGAGTGGGAATAATCGCCAACACTTGAAAGTAGCATTTTTACTGACATTTTGCAGAGCAGAAATGAATTTGGGGCTCAACACACCAACCTTTTTAAAGATCGTGTACGATTTGCAGTTAGCAGAGAACTCTATAGACTGGTGGAGCAAGCGCTACTGATTGGAGCCAGCCCCGCTGAGGACACTAATTGGAAATTAGCCAGGCCAAGATAAATGGGGCTGGCAAAACGTTGGGGGAAGAGGAAATAGTGAATGCAGCTTGGGGGCTTGATTGAGAGGGAGGGAGCCCAGCTCTGGAACCAAGCTGTTCAGTTGGGCTTGTGTGCATTAAAGCTACTGCTAATAAAAGGGGTCCTGAAGAAAGGATATCGGGAAACAAGTCTGATGAAGTCCGGGATTGTAGCACCTACTCACGCTTGGTGGTAGTCAGAGCGATGCTTTTTGTAATTGATCTGTTTTGTTATACACAGGGCTGTATTAAACAGCCAGACAGAAGCCAACTCAGTGCAGCAGGGGCAGCAGTAGAAACCCCTTTGACGGCTCCGGAAGTTTACTTGCCATTAGCAAGTGGGTTTTTACAACCCTTGTTCTACATAAAGCATGAGTTCTCTACACGGAGTGAACGCACAGGCTCCCAAATACACAAAGGCAACTGTTTTCAGAAGTAAACCGATTCTAAATTCTGCCCCCACTTAAGGTATACTTGGGCTCTTGAGAAGAGAACAAGCAAGCCATTGTGTGTGCTGGAGAATTAGGGATCTGGAGGGCAAATAGGCCCTTTATGTTTGAGGCGTTAAGGAGCATCATTTCCTCCCATGGGACTTGAAAGGCACGAATGGTTTGCCTGCAGTCCTCAAACCGCTTACTCCAGAGGAATCCCACTGAAGGCAGTTTGAGGATTAACCATGGCCATACGACATTTTAATTCAAATAACCAGTTTGTTTGGAGCAGTAAGCACCCAAACTCATGGATCACGGAGTTGGAAGGGGCCTCAAAGGTCACTCTAGTCCATGACGTTTTGGATGCAGGATGACTGCGGTTTCCAGCATCCCCAGCAGATGGCGGTCCAGCCTCCTTCTGAAAACCTTTCGGCGATGGAGAGCCTCCCGCCTCCCTGGGCATCTTGTTCCATGGCCGCACGGCTATTATTGGTAGGAAGTTTTTTCTGATATGTAATTGAAATCTGCCTTCCTGTAATTCGAGCCCATTACTAGTCCTGCCCTCTCTCCTTGCCGCCGCCTTTGTGGCAGCCCTTGACGTATTTGAAGTGCTAACATGTCTCCTCTTTGTTAGGCTAAAGTACCTAGTTCCTTCAGTCTTTCCTCCTAAAACTTAATTCCCAAACCCTTTATCATCTTTGTCACCCTCCTTTGAACCTGCTCAGATTTGTCTGTGCCCGTGAATTGAGACGCCCAGAACTGGTCCCGCTATTCCGGGGGAGGTCTGACAGTAAGCGTTGTTTCCCCAATGGGAAATGATGGGAGTTGCTGCCTCTCCCTCCAGGTGCAGCTATTTTTACATCATTTTGGCTCTATGTTTTTGGGCTGTCTCCCCATCTACTAAATTTGGTTGAAGTTAGTTTGTTGAATCAAAGCCTATCAAGGGAGACAAGTCTGGACTGTTGCATAAGCCTTCTTTCCATCGGAAAGCAGACTAAAAACCATGCAGGGAGGAGCATTTAATTTGCTTTTCAAAAGCATGGAGGACGTTACCAACCCAGGAGCTAAATCATTTTGGCTGCCTTGACGATAAAATATCATCCTGTCAAACCGTAGGACTTTGCTTCCTCTCTCCCTGCCTCCCTCCCCTCATCTCTCCCGTTCTACCTTGAGTCATATGTTTCTGCTTCCAGTGCATGCTCTCCTCCATTCTTGACTCCCTTATCCCCTCTGTTGTTCACCCTCTACTAATAATACTTGAGCTAGGGGGTGTGCTATGAAACTCCCAGCAGATTGAAAGCAAAAAAGTACTTTTTCACTTGGCGTAGAGTTAACTTGTGGAACTTGTTGCCAGAGGATGTTAAGGTAAATAGCATAACTAGTTTTTTTTTTTTTTTTTTAAAGGATTGGATAAGTTCCTATGGGATAGATCCATAAATGGTTCTTGGTCAAGTTGGTCAGGAGACGTCTGGCCACCAGGAGCTGGGACCACTCCATTGTGACCTGCTTACACGTCTGGAAAGTGACTGAAGGTGTCACCGTCTGTCAGACCATTTGTCTGACTCATTTTGGCACTTACGTTCTTCTGGTTGCTTAATACTTTAAGCCTAGAGCTCTGTATTGTTGGTTCCCCCCCCTCCCCCCGTAATCTAATTTTTGCTTTGATTTATATAATAAAAACTAGAGTATCTTATGTAACTTCCTTCAAAAAATAGTAAAACACCAAAATGAAAATGTAGATGGGTATTCACAAGTTAAATATTCAATTCCATTTATTAGTATTACTCATTGAGCTCACCTTTCTATTTACCTACCACCTTGGGTAATCCCAGTTTGAAAATATAACTAAAATTTAACTGTTTAATCCGTTGCAATCTGCCATGGATTAATGAAACCGTTTTGACAGAAAATATTAATGCCTTAAAGTAGGACTAATTTAGTTTTCCCCAGGGTTGGGTAAAAACGACTCCTTGTAAATACACATTTTGTAACTTCTCTCAACCATTCCTTGATATTTGGGATTGCACCTTTCCTGTAGGATTGCTTTCTCTGTCTGGCCATCAATCATGAGTGAGTGTGTGCAGGCTTGTGCCTAGCTGCCTGCTGTTCCAAACTCGGTTGCTTGTCCTTCCATGAGAACCTAGAGCGCCAGGTTCCGGAAGAGTGCAAAACTATACGGTCGGGTGTCCTTTTTACATGTTGTCACCTGAACACAGAGGAGCGATTTGTGTCGTCATCTCTTCATCATGAATACAAGGCAATTCTGCAGCAGCTGTTGTTGCTTTAGGTGATGTCCAAAGCCAAGAAAGTTATGGATCCCTCCCCCCGCTCCTTAACATTATCCCTCCCACCTCTGTAGTCCTTCATGCTTCGTTAGTGGATCATCCCACTCAAACTTTCTTTGAATGTCTTTGTCTTCTTTCAGTACAGAGCAGTATTCAGCGGTTCCAAGAGAAGTTCTTTATCTTTGCTTTAACGCCTCAACAAGTCAGAGAAATCTGCATTTCCAGGTAATAGAGACAAAGTAGTAAAGTTATGTCTTTTGTTGACTTTCTCTACACTTTCCAGGTAATAGCAGAGTGTTTTGGGGCCTATTTCTGTATTCATTGCTTTTGCAAAATTGCTGAGGAAGGAAATATTAGAAAAATTGTCCTGACCTTGAGGTGTATTAGTTATAGGGCATAAGAGATCTCAAGGTCAACCAATCGAATCCCTTGCACCAATGCAGCACCCACTAGAGCTAAACTGCCCCAACAGACGAATCCACCAACAAAGGAATAGTCTCGAATAAAAATCTGCCCCAAGTCTGTGTCTCTCTGCTACTAAAGCAAGTGGTGGAAACTTGTTATTCAGCATACTTTAAGCTTTTATGTATAGTTGAAATATTACTGTAAGCCCCTTGGGGCAGGCACCTGTGTCTTATGACTGTATAGCACCAGGCACATTTCTGGCACTATATAAATCAGGGCTGGCCAGACTTACAGTGGACACCGTCCACTTGATCCAGCATCGACCTCAGGCGATTTACTGGGAGACTTCACACTGGCTATGATATTCCCAGCTCTAGGGCATCCCAGCAACTGGTCTCGCAAATGGGTAGAAGCACTCCCCTTTAGAGAGAGCCTTCCCAGCCCCCCTGGAGGTGCTCTCCTAAGCAGCCCCTCTTCTCCCAGGGATACTCCTTGGGACACCGGTCCTGCTGTCTTCCAAGCGGTTATCTCTGAGAGGCTGATCCCCCTGCCCACATCATGATCTCCTGGAGGCTAGCTTGTGATCCACCCGTAAATTGCAATGGATCAATAATCAATGTGCGCTAGAGGATGAGCCTGAATTGGGTGTTTCAGTACAGAGAGTTTCTGTATGCTGCAAACTTTAAAAAAAAAACCCCAACAACCCCTGTCTGGATAATTTGACAGAACAAGCAATAATTTGAGTTGCCAGGGTACCTTCCTCCTTTATGTTTGTATTTGTGATAACCTGGAACAGGAGAACTTGGTCTAAATGGAGACTCTTGTTTGTTGCAACAGGGACTTTTTGCCTGGAGGCAGGAGGGATTACACGGTGCAAGTTCAGCTGAGGTGATGTAGGGTCTTTTAAACATAAACTTCTATCCTTGGTTGCACTTACCATGGGTCCGTTCTTTGCGTACAACATTTTAAAAATTAAATTTCTCTTTTGGAAATAGGTTATGCCTGGCTGAGACTAGTTGTCCTCAAGAAGATAACTATCCTAATAGCTTGTGCATCAAAGTAAATGGGAAATTGTTCCCATTGCCGGTAAGTTATTGAAACCCTGTTCAGTGTCCCGTAAAAGGGATTCATTTTTTCAAAAAATACCCGTGCAGCTTTATGTCTGATTTGCCTCTTTGTGTGTTTAAATTAGGTATTTCCAGTCATGCATGGGTATTTCCAGAAGTGAAGCTAGCATGCATAGCCACACTTTACCACGCTTAACTCCACCCCAGGGTCACAACCACCATCACTTTGATTTGGTGGCCGCCAGATGTTCACCACGCTTTGCCCCAAACCGGTTACCACCGGTTGTGATTTCAGAGAATTGTGGGGACCAGCCGGTGGTAAGCGCTACCATGGTTTGGGGCAAAGTGTGGTAAGGCGCACCGTCGTGTCTGTTCTGGGTCCTGGCCTACCCCGGGGCAGGGTGGCGGCTGTTACCCTGGACTGGGTCTAAGCGTGCTATCGTCACTTCTGAAAATACCTCATGGCAGGGGTGGGAAACCTTTTTCTTTCCAGGGACCGCTTTGAAAATTAATACAAATTCCAAGGCGGCTAGTAGAAACTGGTGATGAGAGTGCTTAGAGGGTTTGCTCGGGAAGAGGAGGGTCCAAATCATGGATCAATGCCATGGATTTGTCCCCTATCCTTTTGTGCATGCCCTCATCTCTGCTTCCTTACCCTGAGCTCAGCCTTTCAGAACTTGGAGGTAGGAACTGGGTCCAGGGGCCAAATCCAGGAACTGGAAAGGGGCCACATAAAAGCTAGCCATGGGTTGCATTCGGTCCATGGATCTGAAATTCCCCACCCCTGACACAGGACAATTAGAAAACATTGTGCTGATATTTACTATTTTTTTGTTGTTGTTGTCAGCTGGTAGATATATAGTGTTAGATAAATACTTGGAAGTAGAGATACTCTAAACTTAATTAGCAAGTTACTTATTCTACATGCAGCATTATGTATTCTGCAGTGTAAGTGGTGGTATTCTGTTGATGAATAACACCTATAAAATGCCCTAGGATCTAGGAATTTTGAGTAATTTAATTAGGACTGTAGAAATGTATAGATTTCAGTTATTTTAGTGTATTGCTGAATATGGTTTTATTTATCCATTGGATGTTACTGATGTGTATATGGTTTAAAGAATGTATTTTTGTGCCCATTCTGTGTATTATAGCACAATGGCCTATGGCTGAATAGCTATTTTAATAAAGATTGATAGTATTTACGTGGACACTTCACTATGCCAGAACGACCGCATAGAATCTACTGTCGTAACTGCTGGTCATTTCTGCCAATCAGTTGCAGTCCAAAGATTTAAAGATTCCTACAGCGCCTGTATGGCAGGCACAACTTGCAGGCATTTGCAAAATCTCAGGTATCAGGTTTGCCTTTGTACATAGCCTGCCTGTTCTAGACTGACTGGTTGCTTTTGAGCATCTCCCATTGTGAGAACTTAGTTTTGCAGGTAGGATGGATCAAATTAGAAGTCATCTGTCTCCATCAATGGGCCAGAGCTGCATTTGGAGGGAGGAAGGTGAGGGACATAAAAATAGTAAAGCTCCAAATTGTTGCTAATACCAAGACATGTTTGCAGAATGTCTCTTATGGTTGATCATGTTCTTACACGGTAGTGTTCTAGAGTCCGAAGACAGATGAGAAGATGAAAAATCCTTGTCTATTCATGGCTAATTTTTGTATAATACCATGAAATCTATTGCACAGAACCTGGATATTCCTTTGCTATGGAAGGCGCTGTAGGGCGGCTACTTTTTCAGGACAGACTGTCACTTGATCTGCACCCAAGCAGTAGAATGAGAGAAAATTCCTCTCTTTTAATAAGATGGGAAAGTCTCACCATGGAAAGGGAAAGCAACAGACTTCTGATTGCAGAGCGTGAAAGGAGAGAAGAACGTGAAAGATGGACAAATGCAAAGGGATGCGCGTAGGGAAAATTAATCCAGACTCTTTGTACACAACGCTGGGTTCTAAATTAGGAGTCACCACTCAGGAAAAGGACCTTGGAGTCATTGTGGACAATACATTGAAATCCTCCGCTCAGTGTGCGGCGGCCGTCAAAAAAGCAAAGCGAATGTTCAGAATTATTTGTATAAAACTGAAAATATCGTAATGCCTCATCTATGATGTGACTGCACTTTGAGCATTGTGTGCAGTTCTGGCCACCCCGTCTAAAAATATATAGAATAAATAGAAAAGGTACAGAAAAGTTCAACAAAATGACAACGGGTATATGGAACCACTCCCCTACGAAGAGAGGCTGGCTAGGTTGGGACTCTCTTAGCTCGGAGAAGAGATGGCCGAGGCCGCTTTTATACGAGGCGCTGAAAAGCTCCTCCTGACTCCCGCGTTGAAAGGAAAGCTGTGTGGGCGCCGCTGCTGCCGACAACGGGGAACACGTCACTTCCGGCAGCGCGGGGAGCATGTAAACGCTCCCCACGCGGCTTTTCTTTCAACGCGGGGTTCGGGAGGCGCTTTTCAGCGCCTCATACAAAAGCGGCCTGAGAGGGGATATGATAGAAGTTTATAAAATCATGAGTGGTGTGGAACGAGTAAGTAAGGAACCGTTATTTACCCTCTCAAACAGTACTAGAACTAGGGGACGCTCCATGAAACTAACAAGTAGCAGATTTAGAACATATACAATTATTTTTCATTCAACGTACAATTAAGTTGTGGAATTTGTTGCCAGAAGACGTGGTCAAGGCCAGTAGTTTAGCAAAGTTTTAAAAAGTATTGGACAAGTTTGGTCCATTAGTGGCTCTTAGCCAGGTAGCTTTTGGGGAATGTAACCGCTTACCGTCGGGAGCTGGGAGTGAACAACAGGGAACGGATCGCCCCGCTGTGACCTGTTGGGTACTTTTCCCAAGCGACTGAGACTGGCCACTTTTGGAGACAGGTGCTGGGCTTGATGGACCATTGATCTGACCCAGAACGGCACTTCTTATGTTGTTATGTTTACAAAGGCCACGCTTTTGACTCCCCCTAGTTTGCAAAATTTTGTCATTGTGACTCGAGAGATTTTGGAGTAAAATACATTATTTTTGCAGTTGTTGTCAATGTTTCTTCCTTGATTGCAGGGTTATGCTCCGCCCCCCAAAAATGGGATTGAGCAAAAGCGACCTGGGCGCCCCTTAAACATTACGTCCTTGGTCAGGTTGTCGTCAGCAGTGCCAAACCAGATTTCCATTTCCTGGGCATCTGAAATCGGAAAGGTAAGGCATGCTCTATGTAATCCATGGGGAGCACTTAGTGCTCTTCCTCCTGACCCCCTGCTCCTTCTTCATTGTAAAGGCTTCATTTAGCCCCTTGTAGAGTAGTTTACTAGTAGGAGGGAGCACTTCAGAAGCTTTAATAAAGTTAACAGTTGTTATGTATAATCCTATTTAAATGACACACATCTGTTATTGCGTTAAACCAGGGGGTAGGAACCCCCTTTTCCCACACAGGAGCCATTTTCAAAATTAGTCCAAGCTCCAACAGCTACATAGAAGTTTGGGGGATGGGTGTGGTTAAGGGCTGTGCTCTGGAACAGAAGGGTCTCATTTGTGCCATGGATCTGTCCCCATTCCTTGTGTGCATGCCCTTGTCTCTGCTCCCTTCCCCCTGAGTGTGTGTGGGGAGGAACTGGATCCAGGGGCCACATCCAGAAACGGGAAAGGCTGAATTCAGAACTAGCTGTTGGCTGCATTTGGCCCATGAGCCTTAGGCCCCCCCAACCCTGCATTAAACATAACTGAATGTTGGGGGGGAGGGGTTCATACAAAAGTCAAGGAGGCTTTTAAATCTCGAATTGTATTTTTCTTCTTTTTAGAATTACTCCATGTCTGTATACCTTGTGCGTCAGCTGACGTCAGCCATGCTGTTGCAGAGGTTAAAAATGAAAGGTATCCGAAACCCAGATCATTCCAGGGCGCTAAGTGAGTATGGCGAATGCTGTGTCTCGTACACAGTGTGATGTTAAACTAGTGCTTGCGGAACGGGATTGTGCTTTTGCAGGACAATTAATCGGGTGTCTTTTGCCAGAATAGAAGAACCGTGAGCAACAATGGAAGCTTCCTCTTGCTGCTTCCTTGCCGGGGGCGTAGCTAGGTGGGAAGGGACCCCTCCTGGGGTACTCCACTCCAGTGTGTGTGCACACTGTACATGCGTGTGGGCCCCGATGAATAGCTATGCCCATGCCTGCCGCCATGTCTTATTTGATCCCATGAGCTGGGCCATGACGGCTTAATCTGTATTGGGGCATGCCCTCTCCTTTCGTGGGGAGCCAAAAGAGGTGGAGCTGGTTCCTTTCACATCGATGTCTGTTAATCTTCCGACTTGGGATGTGTATCCAAACTTAAAGGGAAGATTAGAAGGGCCACTGCTGGCTACCTTTTCAAATCCCCTTCTTTCAGTATTTGACCTCCTTGATTGGCTTTGCATGGAGAACAATGTTGTGTATTGTTCTTCTGTATTGCATGTTACTCGGTGGTGACTCATTATTGGAGTAGTGTTAACGGTTTATTAAAGAGTTGTTAATCCAGTTGTGGTTTTGGCACGTGCCTCCTTACCAAGTAGAGTTGAGATGGGAAACGTCATTCCTGCGACGTGCTGAAGGATAAGTTGCCTCGGGCATGCCGTGTTCCAGGAGTCATTGCCCAAATGGAGTAGAAAAAGGGATTTGGAACTTTGCTGCCATACGGTGGCTCTCTACGTTAAGTTAATCACAGGGGAAATCAACTCTCTGGTCCTTACTACGGCGCAGGAGCCAACACTCACGGTGTTCCGCGTTTATGCTGCCTCCCTAAGGACTCTGACCAACCAGGGGGTGAGGAGTCCATTGCATGCAGCATAAATAGGTGATGCCTGAAAGCCCTGCTGGTGAAATGGACAAGGGAAAACTCCCTGCTAGGGCAGCAGTGGGTGCTATGGTTTTGGCTGCTCTGGGGGTCTCGTGATGAGCTCCTTGGATTGGTTCTTCGGGGTAGCAATTCTCCCCACAAACCTGCATTCGCTCCATTGCCTGATCAAACACAACGCTTGTCCCTGTGTCAGGTGGCTGGAGCAGTGACAAGTGTTGTGTAGACACCCTTAGCTTGTTTTGTGTGTGGGGGGGAGGAGCAGAGGGGTGTCATCATACCATGGAGGTACTAAGCAGGACAACAATGTGGCTTTTCTCTCCTCGTCCTCCCACATGTTGTATCTCTCAGGAGGCCTCTATACTCCCCACCCCAAAGCAAACCTCTTCAGACAGGTGCTAGCCTAGCCTTTCCTGAACAAAGGAGCTGCGCTCCTAGGGTGTTTTCAAACAAGACGATAGCCCTGCGTCAGCACTCACCAGGTGGGTGTTTGCCTGCCTGTTTAGTAGGTGTTCGCCAGATGTTAGCCCACAGCCCCCACTCGGCGTCATGCGATGACATCACAGGCCCACCGTGCGTACCCACGCAGCTGCCTCACGTCCATTAGGTTCGCCCGCAGCCTGGCCTGCATCCAGCTCCGCCAGCACCAGGGCAGTATCGTCTAGCGTGGCTGCTAAGGAGCAATCAGCTGTGAAGTGGCTGCAAGAGGAGAACTCTTTCTTGCACCCCCGCTCTCTCTTCTTGCGACGGCTTCACAGCGGATTGAGCGCTGCTTCTTATGGAAAGAGGCGTCGCAGCCGGGGAACTGTGACCTGCCACAGAACTGAGCGGGAGTTACAGGGAGCTCAGGCAGGCGGGGCTGCAGCTGGCATGAGATTGACGAGACGGCTCAGAGAAGCGGCTGGGCAGCAGGGAGCGCTAGAGATGGCTCCGCGGCAGCTAGCAGACTAAGCCAAGCTGGGAAGCTCGCCTGGGCAGGTGCTTTTGGGACCCAAAGGGATTGTGAGACTGGGACAACGAGGCTGGCTCCCAGTGACATTGCCTTTTCCATCAGACGCGGCCGTATGACTGTGAAGGAGTTACAGCGCTGGTCGCTGCGAAGCCGCTGCAAGAGGGGAGAGAGGGGGGGTGCAGGAAACAGGGGCCTGAGCACGGGTTGCAGCTTCTGATGGGAAAGGGGGGAGAGGGGGTGTCACAGCCAGGGAAGGAGTTTTCTCTGACAGTGACCCCCCCCCCCCTTTCCATCAGAGCAGGGCTGGGGGGAGGGTGCCACTCAGCACCTTCCACCTGTGGCCACTACTGCTGCCCGTGAAGTGCAGGCAGGGGGCTGTCCGTTTATTAGCTCTAGACACTAAAACATGCGAGTAGGGGGTGAGTGGGGGCTGCACGGACCGATCGGTGGGCTAATCGTATCATTTGAAAACACGCCTAGATCCATTGAGTTTAACTGCCCGTCCTAAGAAAAGGGAACTCCCTAAACTGCCTTTAACTAGCCTCGCCCTGACATGGGTGAAGCTAGATACGTTCATTGGTTTGGTAGGTAAAACTCATTCTGGATACTTAGTCTGTTTACACCCCAGAGTCGGGTCAACAAGGTTTGATTGTGACGATGGCAGTACGGTACCCCTAATTCCCCTCCTCCTCATATCGAAGCATTGGCCCCCAGGCGCTCTGGTGGGTTGGGGCAGGAGCAGCACAGAGCATGGCTCCCCTGCTTCCATGAGGCTCTGGTGACCAAAATGGCGGCTCAACTTCTCTTGCTCCAGGGGGAGCTGCATGGACACACCCCCAGACAGCCACTTCTGGCAAGAGCTGCAGTACAGGTGCCCGAGAACCACATGGGGCTCCTGAGCTGCTATTTGCCTCCTCTTTGGACTAGGCCCTGTACTGTTATGTACAAGTTGACTACCCTATTTACGGTGGCATTTAAGCCTATGGGTGAGAAAGAACTGGCTCATGAATGCCATTCCATTCTCTGTTTCTGCCCATTATTTTTTGCTTTTGCATCCTGTTCCCCTGCCCTCCAACCTAGCTTTTAATTTAGCTTATGCCTTTGTACTGGAAATCCGCTTCCTTTCCAGTATCCCGTTTCCTTACTGCAGTAGGTCACAAGCTTTTTTCCTTACGTGAACCCATTTTGAGACTTAAATATAATCTCGCCGTCCCAAACAGCAACAAAGACCCGTGGGGGGTATCAGCTGGAATCTTGACCCCACTTAGGGTGAGGAGGACCCAGAGTCTAGGACGGACCCACTTCCCTACGGTTTGGTTTGTAGATGACTGAATTTGGTGGACTAACTGGAGGAGCTTGGTGGATCTCATGTATGTCTGTACATAGGCAACTGAACTGTGTGCAGAATTTGCCGCTTTACAAAATAACTTAAGAATGAAATAGCAACTTTAACCCGATGCCTTTTCCTTTGGTATTTTTAGTCAGTTACAGAAGAGAGAAGATTGTAGGAGGGATTTGAAGGTTGGGAGGGAGGTAGCGGCGTGAATGCATTAACGGAGGGGGAGTCCAGCCATAGGGGGCAATGTGGGAGAAAGGGCAAAGACATTTCAGGAGGTATGAGAAGGGGGACAGTAGTGGAAGAGGAGGAGTAAAGCTCCCAAGTGGGATTGTAGCAGTAAAAATGTGCAGAACAATATTGGGTGGTGAGGAGGGGTCAACTTACAAAACCGTTTACAGCAATGCATAGAGGTAACTGAAAGCAAAACCTAGCCTTCATATGGTAGATGATAGGCCAGAATATCATCTACATATCTTAAATTGATTTATGAAAGACGTGTGGCTAAATTAGACACTTGACTAGGACCTGATCCTGTGCTATAGTTCTGACATGACACTACTGGTCCTGGTGCTATCTTCTGTGAGTATCTGAATCTTTTTGACAGGGCAAACACTATGCCTATTCATAATTGCAAGTTTGGGCCCTAAAGTAGGAGATGTTTAGCCCTTGTAGCAGGCTTTGCAGTTCTGTACAACTTCTTGGTTCAACATGAAGAACAATAGTATGTAGATTCTTGCGCAACTACTCAAACAACTTGAGTGGTAAAAGCGATATTTTAATGGTACTGGTTATTATTATTTTTTGTTATTGCATTACTAAATTTCCATTTGTATAAATATGTTTTTCTTTTTTAATAGTAAAAGAAAAACTCACTGCAGATCCAGATAGTGAAATTGCCACTACCAGTCTGCGGGTATCTCTCATGTGTCCTGTAAGTAAAGTGGTGAAATCTATTGTGCAACTTTTATTTATTAGTCTTAAACTGAAAGTTGGATTATATGAAAATGACGTGTTAGCTGTTTTGGGGTATGAGCCCCTAACAACAGGAACTAAACAAAAGAGCATCCCAAAAAAAGGTGTGTTGAACACCAGCAACCACCAGCCAATTAGAGCAGTAAAAATACTGGGAGTGTTTAGCATACCCAGGGCCCTGACTCTCCCGTGGAATTTTTAAAAAAATTCCATGAGAGTCTGGGAGACTTGGGGCCCAATTCTGTGCCTCACTGCACCAGGCTCCCCAGCCTCCCAGATGCGGCGCAGGGCTGGCTTCCCATCCCACCGGCTGCATCAGGTGGGAGGGGCTGCCAGCGCTTGCCTCCCCCCCCGCCCCCCTTCACAGCTTGGTAAATGAATTGACCTGCGGTAGCAGCAGCTTCATTCAGCGTGCTCCCCATGCAGCACCTCCTAGCCACTTCCTGGCCCTCCCAACGGGGCCTCCTAGAGCGATGCAGTCGGATCACGTCCTCTTGCCACGTCACTTTGGGAGGGGCCAGGATGTGGCTAGGAGGAGCTGCATGGGGAGTGCGCTGAATGAAGCTGCAGCTGCCGCCACCGCAGTTCATTTACCAGGTCAGTTCATTTACCAGGTTGTGAAGGGTGGGGTGGGGGGGGTAGGCGAGCCCTGGCAGCCCCTCCCACCCGATGCAGCCTGGGAGAGGGGAGGGGAAGCGAAACCCCAAGGCTTCCTTCATCCCTTCCCCCCATGGAATCTCCTGCCCCACGTCTCCCCCGTGCAGGCTGGACATTCTGTGCTGGGAGAAGCGGGCCAGGAGATTCTGTGGAAAATCCATGAATCGCAGACCCGCATTTTGGCTCGGGGCCCTGAGCATACCACAGTGTTAATTGAATCTTAAAACTTTTTAAAGGATGGCAAATGTTTTATGCCTCTTAACAAGGGGTGGAACCGAGGTAAGAGGTGAACTTACACTGGGTCAGACATGAGTGAGTCCGTGGTAGATCTGGGAATAGAAATTGGGATTTGTGTTTCTAGTCCCATACCTTGTCTGTGGCACCGCCTCTTATAAGGATAAGTTAAACCCGTGATCACCTTGTAATGAGGTGTTACCAAGAATAAGAAACAATCCTAGGGTTCCTCCTTGTGAGTCTATCTTTACTTCAAGGTTAATACTATTATATATTGTTTGATGTCCTGCCCTAACGCTGAAGGCTTAGGGTGCTCACAATGATAACATGAGAACAAAATACAAATAAATCTCATATAAAACATCAAAACCCCCAACCTCCTACACTTCATGTCTCATCCAGGGACCCCACTCTGTGGCTTGTTCCCAAATCCTGTTCTTCGTATTTCCCCCACAGCACCATTCCAATGAATCCCAAATACAACCAACCTTGAGCTCCCCACCCCATCGCTTACAACTAAACAAACCCACGTCTTCCTGCCCTGGGCAAATCCCCTTTCTCCACTCCATCTAATCTCCCCAGCCTCTCAGAGAGACCATGGCCATCTACCGCCCACCCCCTCTCTAAATTTGCCCCTTCCAAGTATTCCCAGAGTACAAGTGACAGTTTGATAACTAAGCAACACCCATGTAGCCGAAGGGAGCGAAGCTACGTGCTTGAGTAGGATCATGCTAGTCCCCCTTCAGCCTCTACTGCCCACTGAACAGCCACCAAACAGCCAGGGCCCTTAACAAAAAGCAGGTGAAAAGAATCACTTCTTTTTTTGTTTCTGAGACTAGGCTTGATAAGATCTGTCTTTTGCTTCACTCATGTAACACTGGTATACCACCGACCCAGTGTGGAGGCTTCATTAATCCGTATCCCTACAACCAGAGACCTGTGCTCACTGCGTTTTCCTCACTGCAGCCAGGCAACATGGATCCCTTCCTGTAGCACAGCAGTAGGCCAACTGTGGTTTGGGAGCCACCGGTGGCTCTCGGGCAACTCTGTGCTGTCTCACCGGGCCGGTTTCTCCTATCATTGCACTTGGGTCTCAGCAGCTGAATCTTAGCTGCTTCTCAGAATCTCAGCAGCTAGGACGCCAGGGCACGGGTTCTGCCAGCCAATCACAAAGCAGGAGAGGCGGGGGAATGTTTCAAAGGGGCGCACCTCCAAGGCATGTCTTGCGCTCTTGGCCATTTGAAGATTTTGGTACCGCAGTTCTTGGGAGTTGGGAGCTTTGCTCACCCCTGCTATAACGCTTTGTGTTTGTGCACAGATTTGAATGAAATGTTCTTGGTATTATATCTACTTGATTCACTGTAGGAAACTGACATAGGGTCCCCACTGTCTGCTTAATGGGACATGGCGTGCGTTCTGTTGAAGACAGTGGCTTACCTTGGCATGAAGACAATCATCCTGCACGTGAGATTTCTTGTTGAGGTCAGGACTTAGAGGTCAGGCCTTTATCAGCAGGAGAGGGTTCTTGTGCGTCTGATTTCTCTGCTCCCAGAAAATCGATTTGCTCTCCGTTTTGACGCGCTCACTTCTCTTGCATCACTGCAGCTGGGAAAAATGAGACTGACGATCCCATGCCGTGCTGTTACCTGCACCCACTTGCAATGCTTCGATGCTGCTCTTTACCTGCAAATGAATGAGAAGAAACCCACCTGGATTTGTCCGGTGTGCGACAAAAAGGCTGCTTATGAGAGTCTCATATTAGACGGGTAAGAGAGGAGGTTTTCTGCCTTTTCAGAACGCTGAATGCAGCAAGTGCGTGTAAGTAACCTAATTTTGTAGTAGGCCAGGGGTGGGGAACTTCAGGCCCGTGGCTACGTTTTTATGCACACCCTTTCCCATTCCTGGGTCTGGCACCTGGATCCAGTTTCTACCCTGAAAGTGCTGAAAGAGTGAGCTCAGGAAAAGGGACCAGAGAGGGAGGAAGGTATGCACCCGAGGATAGGAGATGGATGCATGGCACAGAGCGATGATCTGGACTCGCCGCTTCCTCAGCGCACCCCTTAAGCACCCCAGCCCCCAACTTCTTTGCAGCCCCTGGAGCTTGTACTAATTTTGAAAGTGGCCCCTGGAAGGAAAAGGTTCCCTACCCTCGCAATAGGCCCTTGTATATGGAAATGAGCAGGCGTTATTTCAAAATCCTGTAGAATAGAACTATTTGAATTTTCAGTAAGTACTCAAACCACTGTCACCCTTATTCTAAGGCCATAGGATGCAATTCTGTTCTTGATGAAATCAGTGGCTTGGCTACCATTTTTTGCAGGATTGCATGCATGTTTTTATCTCACATTTCCTTTAACACCCCTGCAAGGGACCACAAGTTCCAGTAATGCTCCTGATGTGGGAAGGGATTGTTGTATTCTTATCAATATCAGAGGCGTTCAGTACTGCTGCAGAATTATGATTAAAGAATAATATTGACCTAACTCCATGGATAGATACAACTTCTCTCCCTCTCTCTCGACTGCCTTGATGCAGTTTAGGCTCCACTGTAGCTGGTCTCTAGCCGCAAGCTGCCTTGTTAGTTTGGGATTGAAAATAAACCCTGTACGATTTAACTGTTTTCCAGACTTTTCATGGAAATCCTTAATGAATGTTCTGATGTGGATGAAATAAAATTCCAAGAGGACGGTTCCTGGTGTCCTATGAGGCCCAAGAAGGAAGCTCTAAAAGTGTCCAGCACACAGTGTACCAAAATAGAAAGTAGGTCCATTTGGGGGCTGAATGGCAAATGGAGAAAAAAAATCTCCTCGGCTTGGTAGATAAAAGGGTTATCCAGGAGATAGAGTGGGCTAATGTGGATCTTTTACCCATTTTAGATTTTAAGCAGGCACCCTTTTTTCTTTTAAAATGAAAACAAACCTTTTTATTATGATTCTCTCGGAAAATGGACCATTAATTATCATGGGGAGGGTTTAACAAATCGGTGAGCTCACCTTAGAACCAGCCCTTCTAAGCAACCAGTGAGTTCTCTGCTGCTGATGACGTTGATCTCTTCTGGCCTATGGCTCCCATCTTTGTTGACTCAGGGAGTTCATTATTTATCATTTCTATAGCCCATTCAGTGTGCAAAGTTCGAGGCCACCCTCTCATCAGCCCTGCGAGAAGCCAGTATTATTCTCATTTTACAGCTGGAAAACTGAGGTTGAGGGAGAGTGACTTGACCAAGGACACCCAGTGTGTTCAGGGCTAAGGTGGAATTTGAACCCTCCTTTTCCAGGTCCAAGTCCAGTACTTTATCCAATAAGCTACACTGAGTTGTAAATTAATCCCAGGTTTGCTCCTGATTTTTGTGTACATGGTTTTTACTAGGGGTGGGAAACCGGTAGAATCCGGTATCCGATAATGCCGGTATCGGGCGTACCGGCATTATCGGATTCGGCCCGGTAATCCGGACCCGGTACCGGATTTCGGGGTACCGTTTTTTTTACATTGCAGCCATTTAAAAATGGCTGCAATGTAAAAAAAATTAAAGCCCCAGCAAAAAAGTTTTTTTAAAAAAAACCCTCCCCGAGTCCAGGCTGCGCGGGTGGAAGGGGGGACACCCCCCACCCACCCTGCCCAGCCTGGCTTTTTGTTTTAAAAAAGAGTAAGCGACCCCCAGGCGAGGCGAGCCCCCCCCCCAGCACCAGCGGCCGCGGCGTCCCCGCAGCCGCCGGTAAGTATGACCCTATCCCGATCCCTGGGGGGGGGTGTTTAACACCCCCACCCCCCCCAGGGATCACCCCTACAGCGCGCTTGCCGCTTACCTTGGGGAGCTCCGGCGGCGGCGGGCGGCCCGGCGGCTTCAGCGCCGGCTGTGGCTGCCGGCTTCAGGACGTTCTAGGCCTTCCGGTGAAACCCGGAAGTGCACCGGAAGGCCTACAGCGTCCTGACGCCGGCAGCCACAGCCGGCGCTGAGGCCGCCGGACCGCCCGCCGCCGCCGGAGCTCCCAAAGGTAAGCGGCAAGCGCACTGTAGGGGTGATCCCTGGGGGGGGGGGGGGTGTTAAACACCCCCCCCCCCCCAGGGATCGGGTCATACTTACCGGCGGCTGCGGGGACGCCGCGGCCGCTGGTGCTGGGGGGTGGGCTCGCCTCGCCTCGCCTCTGGGTCTTTCTCTTTTCTTTTTTAAAACAAAAATCCAGGCTGGGCAGGGTGGGTGGGGGGTGTCCCCCCTTCCACCCGCGCAGCCTGGGAGGGGGAGGGAATTAATTTTAATTTATTGCATTGGTTTCAATGGGGACACAGCGCCCCATTGAAACCAATGAAATAAATCCGGTACCGGTATACCGGATTTAAACCGGGAATCTGGTTTTCGGGGAACCGGTAACCGGTAAATCCGGTAACCGGTAATGGGCCCGGGGTCCCACCACTAGTTTTTACTATCCGTTCAGTTGCCAAAATTGCAGAGTGCTGACAACAGACTCTGCTGATGGTATAGGAACATAAAAAGTGTCATACTGAGTCAAACCAATGGTCTGTCAAACCAAGCACCCTGTCTCCAACAATGGCCATTCTCGGTCGCTTTGGAGACGTACCCAATAGGTCATAATGGAGTCATCCATTCCCTGTTCTTCGTTCCCTGTTCCCAACAGAGGGTACATCCTCCAACCTACTTGGCTAATAGCCATGAATGCCCCTATCCTTCAAGAACTTACCCACGCCTTTTTAAAACCTTATTATGCTACTTGCCATGACTGCATCCTCTGATATCTCTTGCAACCTGTCTCTTTCCCTTCAGGTTCAAGCGTTGTTAGCAAGCCGTGCTCTGTGCCAGTGGCCAACGAGGCAAACAAGAAGAAAGTTGATGTTATTGACTTGACAATAGAAAGTTCTTCCGATGAAGAGGAAGATCCTCCGGCTAAAAGGAAATGCATATTTATGTCCGAAACGCAAGGGAGTCCAACCAAAGGGTTTGTTCATTTTAAAGTTAGTTATTCCGTATTGGCTTAGATAAACTGACGCTTGGATGGACTTGTAAATGCCTCTTCTGGTTTATTATTATTATCAGTTCCATATTCCTGGAGGAGAATTTCTGCTAAGAAGCTTTTGCAGAAGGGTGTGTCCTTGTACAGGTGAAATGTTTAAATTTAAAGTGACGCTCAGTTTTGTGTTAACAGTTGCTTTGTACACAGGAACGTTCTCGTGAGACTAGGAAGTTTCTGGTAAACTAATGTAATAGCAGAGGTTCTCCTTTTAGCAGGGAATGCCCCGAGTGAAAAATGGGAATGTGTTTTTCATTGAATGTTTTGATTAATTTTTTTATTTTAAAAAAAATGCTACATATTATAAACAGGGTTGGCCCCATGCTTCCTAATAAATCCTATATCCTTCCTCAATGTTCCTGTGTTAGTGAACCACAGCGCTATCGCCTGTCCATATGGGAGAGACTGTGTGTACTGTTGGATCGAGACAGGTTTTCCTTCCAAATGTTTCATACAATCACACTTTAAGCACGATGCCCCGCCAGATGTGTACGAGAGACAGTGCTTTTAGAAGTAAAATGTATTGTTCATTATATAGTGCCCCCCCCCCGACTTAATGACACTCTGGGCATTTCACAGCGTTATTAAAGTAAAGTGTGATAACACCAGTAAGTAACTTAAAACGTATGGAAAATCCAGTTTAAAAGGGGAAGGTAGAAGAAGAGGAAAAACACATTAAGGGGAGCCAACTGGATTCTCTAAAAGCACGTGGAGGATAAAAATCTTCAGATGCCTTATGAGGATGAGGGGCAGGGACTGGAGTGAGTATCTGGAGGGGGAAGAGTGCCATGCTGAGGGGCTGCCACAGCAGAGAGCTGGTCACTTGCTACTTTAAGGCCGGTGGCAGGATCCCCAAGCAGCGGATGGTATCTGAGTGCAGATAGCCAGCAGGGTCAGACTCGAAGATAGTCAGGATCCTAGTAAAAGAGCTAAAATGAGACAGAAAAAGGGGAGGCACTGGAATTTGGACATGGAGGGAATGCTTTCTATGGACTCTCTGTCCGTTAATTCGGATGTGGGAGTGTTATTCCGCATGGCCAGCAGGAGGCAGCACTAAACTTCCAGCTTGGCATGCGTAGGGAGAGCACTCCCTCGCTTCCCCAGTTGAAAGTCTGCCTCCGGCCGAATAGAAGCTGCAGCACGGGTGCTCCGCACGCTCACCTACGAGAGACCCCTCCGGGGTCAGTGAGTCTTAGGATTTTTTCTTTTTCCCTCCAGAGGCCCTTTCCTCTCGCCTAGTGCCCTGCGGCGCCACCGCGGCAGCTTCCAGCCCCCAGGATCTGGCCCCCGGGTACGGACCGGGGCAGAGCGGGTGCGGGGGATCGACCCCCGAGGTACGCCCCCCTGCTGAGGGGTACCCACTATTATGGCCGAAACGGCCAAGCCAAGAAGAAACGTTGCTCGCCGAGCTGCGGCGGAGCTGGAAAGCCATGGCAGCCAAAATGAAACCGAAATCCCCGCCGCAGCTCCAGCGCTCCGCCCGCAGCCACCAGAGCTCTTGCTCTGGAGAAGAGGAGGATCACGAGGAGGCAGCCTCACCTGCCTCCATGCAAGTAAGGGGGTCCCAGGCAGAATCCCTCCAACAGCTACAAATGGACACTTTACAGTCCATGATGGGGATTCTGGCCCGGATGGAAAAGAGGCAAGCCAGGGATAGCCGCCCTTGCAGGCTGTCTCTTATACACATCTAGATGTGTATAAGAGACAGCTTCAAGGGTTCCTCGGAGCCCTCTGGCAGGGGGAAACATAAAACCTCCCGCAACCCCCCTAAGAAAAGATCTATCCAAGATCTCGGCTCTTCCTCCGAGGGTGAAGAAGGAGGCTCCCCGCTCAGGGAAGATGGCGAACTACCCCCTGATGAGGGATCAGCGATCGATTCTCCCCTCCCCAAATGGAGAAAGGGGGCAAGCCAGACCAAAACCCCTCTAGTCGTGATCCAAACCTCAGGGGAGGATTCAGATCAAGCATCCGGCACCCACTCTCCCTCCTCATCAGTTAGCGACCCCACCGAGTGGGAGGAGATCCTGTCCCAGGGGCCAAAAGAATTTGGCAGAGAGTTGCGCTCTGACCAGGGACCGAAGATCCTTAGACGGGCTGAACGGGTCCTCAGGATCACCCCTAGGACCCCAAAAAAGGAGGACTCGGACTTCTCCTCCTTGGACTCCGATAGAGATTACATCCCTAAGCTGCTGAGCAGGTCAAAGGGCGCCACCCTCGATAGGGCCTTTGAAAAAATGATCAGAGCCCAGTGGAAGCAGCCCACGAAAACCCTGAAACTATCCAGGGTTCAGCGGTCGCTGTACTCCTTCTCCAAGAGCAGCGACGCTCTCTTTAGGACCCCCCGGGTCGACGCCGCGGCAGCATCACTGGCCCGCCAGTTAGTATTTCCCTCTGAGGGAGACCTGCTGCCCAAGGACCCCACCAACAAAGAGGTGGAAACCGGGCTCAGAAAGAGCTATGAGGCCTTGTCAAACATACTGCAGATGGCAACTACAGCCTCCTCCGTGTCACGGCCGTTCTGAAATGGTTCCACCTGGGCAAGGACCCCAACATTTCAGAGGCACTTTCAAGGAAGCGCGCCTCTAACATGACGCTAGCTCATGCGTTCCTCGTAGACGCTGCAATGGACGCTGTCTCCTGGGCAGCCAAGGGCATGGCTACTAACGTGGCCGCCAGGCGCTGGCTTTGGCTCCGCTCCTGGCGCGCTGATCCTCATGCAAAAAACTTGCTCGTCAACAGTACCTTTAAAGGGGAGAAACTGTTTGGATCCGCTCTAGCTAAGGCCCTGGCAGAGGCCTCAAACAAGGAGAAAAAGCACACCCGGAACCAGGTCCAGTCCTCTAAAAGCTTTTTTCGCCCCTTCCAGAAATTTACGCAGGGTCCAAGGCACAATTACACCACCAGGCCCTCATAAAGCGCCCAGTCACGCGGCAGGGAACATCGAGGCCACAGATCCAGGCCGCAGAGATTCCCCTCCCAGACATCCTACCACAGACGTTCTGGTTCACCCAGCCGCAAGCCAGACTCCTGACTGCTCCGCAACCTGTTCCCCGGACGCCGGGCTCCTCGGAGGCCGCCTTCAACTGTTCGCAGGCAGGTGGAAACACACGACCACAGACGCCTGGGTGCTACAGACGGTGGGGAGGGGATACACGATCGAACTCAAATACAAACCCAGGGAGTTCTTCCGCGTATCCCCTGCCTCCCGTGTCACCCACAAACACGCTGCTATGTGCCTTGAGATCTTCAGACTCCGGCAGATTGGGGCGATAGAGGCGGTCCCGTCAATAGAAAAAGGGAGAGGCCTCTACTCCATCGTCCTCGTCCAGAAAAGAAGCGGAGAGTGGAGAGGAGTCCTCGACCTGAAACACCTCAACTGAGCAGTGAAAGTCCAGAGATTCAAAATGGAGACCCTGTCCTTCATCTCTCTAGCCCTGATGAAAGGGGATTGGTTGGCATCACTAGACCTCAAGGGTTCGTACCTCCACATCCCCGTCCTCCCAGCACACAGGCGATGGCTTTGCTTCTGTTACCAGGACCAACATTGGCAGTACCATGCTCTGCCCTTCGGCCTCTCCACCTCGAACCTTCAACAAGGTGCTCATACCCCACATCGCCAACCTTCGCCTGGAGGGCATCGCCATTTTTCCGTACCTCAGTGACCTTCTCATCAGAGCCGCGACAAAAGACCGCTTTCCTCCACGTGCAGCGCGCAATCAGTTACCTGACCTGCCACGGGCTCCTCATCAACAAGAAAAAGAGCCACCTTACGCCCACTCAGAGGCTGGAAGACCTAGGAGTGATCTTCGACACTGCTCACGACAGAATATTCATTCCTCCACAACATCAACTCAAACTCCAACGTCTCGCAGCAGCGATCCACGCACAATCACAAACACCCATACAGACTGGCCTCACTTCTGGGCCTCATGGTGTCCTGCATGCGGCACCTCCAGTGGGCCCGATTCCACTCCAGGCCACTCCAGGAGCTGCTCCGACTATGGCAGAGACCCCTGGTTACCAACACGCCGGCCTACCTCCAGGTCAGCCCGAGAGCCCTCGTCTCACTTGCCTGGTGGGAGGACCCTCTCTGCTTCGCCCTGGGAGTTCCCCTTATGGAACCAGAGCGCGTAAGACTGACGACAGACGACAGTCTCCTCGGCTGGGGAGCCCGCATGAACACAGATGTCGCACAGGGCACCTGGTCTGCCACGGACCGAACCCACAGCATGAACTGGATGGAACTGAAAGCCGTTCGCCTAGCTCTGCTACACTTCTCCAGGCATGTGGTGAGTCGTCATGTCATCGTCTTCACGGACAACACAACGGCCAAGGCGTACATCAACAATCAAGGGGGATTGCGCTCTCTACACACCGAAGCCACTCGGCTCCTTCGCTGGGCGGAGACCCACCTCCTCTCGCTGTCAGTATGACACATACGGGGAGTAGACGACACAGAGGCGGACTGGCTCAGTCGCAGAGAAATGGACCCGGGGAAATGGTCCCTCAGCCACTCGGCTTTTCAGGTGATAGTCCACCATTACGGCCAGCCCACCCTCGACCTCTTCGCCTCCCCAGCCAATGCCAACCCCCCACCCCTACACTTCTTCAGCCGGGACCCACATCCCTAGGCAGAAGCCCACGATGCCGTCAGCCAACAGTGGCCACAAGTCGTACTATACACCTTTCCCCCGTTTCCCCGGTGCAAACTCCCAGTAGGTCACCGTCATCTTGGTAGCCTCCTTTTGGCCTCACAGACCCTGGTTCCCGGATCTGCTATATCTATCGAGAGGAGAACGCATGGAGCTTCCTGTATCGACAGACGTACTGTCCCAGGGCCCCTTGGTTTACAAACAACCACAATTCCTGAAGCTGACAGTGTGGCTCTTGAGACCCTAGCCCTTAGAGGCCGGGGATACTGATTGCGACCCTCCTGGCGTCTAAACGCGAGTCTACGCAACACATCTACCAGTCCACTTGGGGTGTGTTCATGAGATGGTGTCGCTTCCATGAAATACCGGCCCGGTCCCCCTCTATTGCCCAAGTCGTCCTGTTCCTGCAGGAAGGACTAGACAAAGGCCTTAGGCCTAACACCCTTGCTAGACAGCTGGCTGCCCTCAATAGCACACTAGGGTCCTGTTCCGGCATTCAACTTCCTTCCCACCCCCACATCTGGCAATTCTTAAAAGCAGCTCGCCGGATATTTCCCCCCCCCC
>QEPC01004899.1:80171-130668 GCA_003113815.1 Sphenodon punctatus | reverse complement strand
GTGTGTGTGAGAGAGAGGTGGGGGGAGAGTGTGTGGTTCTGTGTGTGTGAGAGAGAGAGGCGGGGGGAGTGTGTGGTTCTGTGTGTGTGAGAGAGAGGGGTGGGGGGAGAGTGTGTGGTTCACAGTGTGCGTGTGTGGGAGAGTGTGTGGTTCTGTGTGTGCGAGAGAGAGAGAGAGGGGGGAAGTGTGTGGTTCCAAGTGTGAGAGAGGGGAGACTGAGGTTCTCTGTGTGTTGGTGAGAGGGGGAAGACTGGTTCTGAGTACCTGACTCTGTGTGAGAGAGTGTGATTCTGAGTGTGTGTGAGGGGAGCACATTGGTATAATTAAAAACGTCTGTTCTTTGTCTCATTGCCTCTGCTATTTTTTAATTGGTTTGGAGAAGTTCCTTTAGTGAGCCCCTGTTGCAGCTCGCCCCCTGCTGGTTGGCAGGGGAACTGCAGCTTCAGAGTTGACGGTTTTTCCCTGGTGCGGTTAGTCTCTTCCTTATCCGCATCGTTGTTTGTTTCAAGCAGTACTGTCCTCCTATGTTTTTGGATAGTCTCACCTCAACGCTAGCAACAAGCACCACCCCCAGCAACATCATCACATCCACCAGCCACCACGAGAGCAGCACTCACGTTAGCTCCTCCAGCCGAACCGAGCCCGGAGTCATAACCAGTAGTGGGAGCAGCATCCCTGATATCATCTCCTTGGACTAAGGCCCTGGGCCCCCATGGACTCTAGGAGCCATTGCCCAGAGCTAGCTGGCTGCTTGCTGTCACGCCTAATCCATGGGACTCGAGCAGCTTGGGAATTACCTGGATATTTATTGACAAGCCGAATGAGTTCTGTTGCCTTCTGAACGCGAAGCTGAACTGAGCAGAACGTTTTTAGAGTTTGGGTTTTTCTTCCCTTGATGATGGTTAAACCAGCCCCCCCGGAAGGGGGCCACCCTTTCAGCTTGTCCTGAAGAAACTGACTTTTTGTTTGTTGCCGGATGGATTCTGCACAGTGGTTTTAATTTTTTGTTGTAATAAACAGCAATAATGTAAAAAAAAAAAAAAAAAAGAGAGAATCAGAACTTTTTTAAAAAATAAAAGGCACTTATCCCTCTCTTGAATGACAAGAGCGCATATGTTTATCCTGGATGCAAGAAAAAGGCACAGAAGCCTGCTGCATTTTGTGGAACTCAGCTCCTTTCTCTAGGGCCTGGACTAAACTTTGTGAAAGAGCCATGAATTCTGCTGTATTTGTGCTGACTATTTCCTTCCTTCCTTCCAAATCTTGTCCCTTTTTTCTTTTCCTGACTTGTTGCTGTAGTGTTTGCCTCCCTCAGGAATGCAGATGAAAGCCTGCATTGTGTGATTTTCATGAATTGACTGTGGTTTGGAGAGAGGACACTATGCAACCCCTGCATTATGTGCAATGGCTAGTGGATGGTCTCAGACGGTTCATGGTCAAAACAAAGCGACTAGGAGTACCTGGCTGGGATCTCTGAATGGCAGGAGAGGTGCTACCCCCTCTTAGATAAGTGGAATGGTAAAAACATCCAATCCTGTTTCTTTGAAAAACCCTGCATGGACACTTTGTGGTTTGGGGTGTTTGTTTTAGCTTAAATCTCTCTACTTGATTTAAGCTCAGCTATAGTTAAGTGTCTTCCCAAGGGTTTTGGCCAGTTTAAGTTCATTGGTTTTCTTTGTTCTATAAACAGGGCCCTTTGTATTCTGCAATTCTCCCGCACCCCCCAATATTGCAACCAGAAAACTCAAATTCTGTGAGAAAATCCAGATTCTGCAAAGCAGAATAAATTTATACAAAGGAACCCAGTCCTACAAATAACGCACATGAATTTTCCAGCATGTGGCTGTGTCCATTTTGAACGTTTTTATGTGTCTGGAAATCTCACAGAATTCTACTTGGATCTTGGCGGCGGGAGTGGGGCGGGTCATCATAGACGGCGCCTCCTTAGCATTTGTGGTACAGGGGCCCCTGGCATATATTCTACTAGCTGCTACATCTCATTGGTTAGCTCACAGCGCTGACATCTCATTGGCTGCTTGCAATGCTCTGCCCTTGGACTGTAATTGTACCCGCAGAGGCAGTTTCTGCAACAATTTGGCTGAAATCGCAGCCATGCTGAATTCCTGGGGCCCTGCCTGTAGGCAAGCCCTCGCTTGTAAAATGGAACAGAGCACCCTTCCGTGTGGCTGCTAGAGTCCCCTTTCCTCCTCTTCCATCTTGTTTAGGGTAGGATTGTTCCCTCTAGATTTGCCAGTATTTCAATCTTGCATGTCTCCAATCAGCTTTATTTCCCTGAGTGGGACAGTTAGGAGGTTCCTGAGTCTTTCATCCCCATTACTCACTTTCTCTCTAGGCCACCAGGAAACGTTTCTCATTGTGGTTTTGCAGACTGCATCAAGTGGCTTGGGCCCAACGTATCAGAATGACCCCTGTGTTCCGTCACAATTATCCTTAAGGTCAACAGGTATCGGCCTCCTCCTATTCCCTCACGGCAACAAGGCCCATAATGAGGCTTTCTCAGTGGCTGCCCTCCAGCTCTGGAAGTCCCCTCCCCTGGACGTTTTCCAAGCTCCGAGCATCTTCCAGAGGCAATGTGTAAGACCTTCCTATTTGGCCAGGCAGGGATAGGGTTTAGATGGGTGTTCTTTGGGGGTGGGGGCTTACCCGCCCTGATCCCTCGGGATAGAACGGGCAATAAGTCCCAACGAATAAAGTAGCAAACGTTTGCTGTCCCTGTTTAGCCAAATTACATACAGCAGCCACATACTGCCAGCCCCTTTCCATCACAGTATCTGCCCTGCGGGCAGCCTGTGGAAGGGTTAGCAGATAGGGCCCCCAGTGAATCTTGCCCTTAGTCCTGATCTTGAGAGGGGATGAAAACGCTCTTTCCAGGCGGTATTTGAGGGACGGTCCCATCGGTGCTGCTTTAGAGGCTGGAATTATGGTGTTCGCTTGGTGACAGTCCCCCCCCCCTAAACCATTCTGCTTCCTAGTGCTTGTCTGTATTTTGGATTACTCTTCCCCTGCGTTACTGCCTTCCATTCTTCCCACCTTAACCTCCCTATTTCTCAATTACTGATAAAGTAGGGAGGTGAACTGGGAGGGGTTACATTTAATTCAGTGTGTCCATGCCCTCTGTATTTATTTATGAGGCGTTTATACTTGTTACCCTAGTATCTGACGGACGTACCCAGTACTAAGATGTCTTAAGTGGGGTTAATTACAAATACTTGGGCCGCCTTTCAGTCTCTCTCAACTTCTCTGCACCATTGTTTGAATCATTGCCTTTTCTGTACGATCTACCAGCCAGTTTGATAGTCTTAATTCATGCTGCACCCAATCTCTTCCCTGTGTCCACTACTTTTTTTGTACCTATTAAAAATAATGAAGCGTTTCTGGCCTTTGTTCTAAATAAAGCCAAGCTGCTTGTTTGTAATGGCCTTGTAGGTGCTTAGTTTTCTCTCCACCCCCACTAATACTAAATACGCTGTGGACCAAAATTAAAATCAGCAGGGCTGCTGTTTTGGAAGAGATGTTCAAGATAAGCGCTTGTTACTAAAATTCTTTGCTATTTTTCAGAACCACTTACTGAAGTCAGGGTTATTTTGGCATGGTCAAAAAAATAAACTGAGACATGACCAATAAGTAGGACATTTTGGTGTACACGCTGTGCCTCTAACCTCCTGAAAGAATTTACCCCCTTTCATCAGAGCTGGAGTAGACCAAGCAAGCACATTTGCATTGCCCATTCCTCATAATTGTTACTTGCGTAGTGTCAGCCAAGCACCTCTGGTGATTAGAGACAGGCCCCTGCCCCAAGGCGCTCACAATCCAGGATGGACAAGAAGAGAAGTTGCAGGCGCACATGCTTTCCTTGGTTTCAAGGTGGATGGATCTTGAATACTAGACAATTTAGGGAGCCAATCTGTGGCACATATAATTACCTCCTGTTCTCTTAATTTGGCCTGGGCTGGAACTCGAAGCACTAAGTGCAATGGTGGGAAGTGTCTGTGTATCAACAAAAAACGGAGAAAATCTGTGCTGCACGTTCAGAACAAACAGTCGGTGCAGACAGAAGGGCCAGGTTGCTTTGTTACCCGTTTGCTCTCCCAGTTGTGGGCCATCACAGGATGCAGATCCAAGAACACATGAGCGGAGAGGCTGTTCGAGTGGCACTTCCTTCAGCCCCCAAAGCAGCCTGTCAAGGGCTATAGCAGAAAAAAATAAATCCTTCCCTATTTGATGTTCTTGTTTTTTGCTCATCACTCCTTTGTCCTGACAGTAGAGTCTCTGTAAAGCAGTGGAGTTCCCCAGGCTGTAAGGAGCCGCTCCATGACACTGGTCAGCGTATACTTAAAACGCCAGAGTTTGGCCCATGTTAATGGCTCCTAAGTATGTTCATTTGGCGGACTGGGAAATTCTTTCTTGACCTATGACCCACGAATGAAAGCCCTCTTCCATGCATCAGTAGCGCTGTGAAGGGCAGCCTTATTCCTGATTTATAAATGTCTAATAATAATAATAATTTGATTAGGGAAATGGGCAGCCAGAGTTGGCCTCATCAGCCTATTGATCAGGCAGACGATTAGGAGGAAATCTTCATCTGCTTTTACTTTTTTGTTGACTGAAAAGGCTGCAGGCAAGACCATAGTCCATAAAGGGTTGGTGGCTGGTGGACATCCCAGTCCAGATGTTCAGAGATAACTGGTCTTTGACCACGTTGCTGGGAACTATGCAACGTCCATCTTTAACAGCTGTCAATTTAGGCAGATGAGGCGTTTGCGGCACAAGGGCTGTCCATTGTACGTGTCTCTCTTATTGTGGCATTTGAATCCATTTTTGCACACCAGGGCAATTTCTGAATACAGCTGTTTCTCTTTATGCTGGTCAAAGCTGGTATTTGTTTGTCAAGACGTGACCTGGGTAAGTTCAGGCAACATGGTAGCTGTTACAAAGCTTAATGAGCTCCCTCATTAGTCTGCCAAGCAAGTTTAAGCACTAAGTTTAAGCACTTTGACATAAGTAGACAAGGTATTAGGTGGTGAGCTTGGAAATGTTGTGCAGGACTAATTTGAAAGCACTGCTCTGGGGGTGTTAAATGTAGAATAAGTTTCACATTGTCGGAGGTACCCTCTGCTCTGCTAAATATGGATTGCATCATATTAATGTTTAACGTCTCTGATTAATGTTTAACTTGCGTGTTTTGCACAAGAAGAAAAACCTGCTTTGCAATTCACTGTGTTCTGTTTGATATAATACTAGTCTGAAGAGAGAGATTAAATACTTCAGTGGAGTTCTTTCCTGCCAGTTTCCCACCTAGGTGTTAACGGACTTTCTGAAAAGGTTCTGCTGCAGAAAGGAAGTAACCGTAGTGTTTCTCATCTCCTCAGCAGTACAAAAATCCTACTGGCTTTCCCACTGTGGTGAGAGAGAAGAAACAGTACTGCCAGACCGGTGTCCACAGGCTTGAGTAGCTGTGGAGAAGACTTTCCCTTGCAGGGATAACGCGAACTGAACTCTTCAACTTGCTGCCCGGAAAGCGGGCACTAGCATCTACAGATTGGAAAGCTGTACAGAAATCGTAACGCAAGGCTTGGAGATGAAAGCAGCCAGCCTGCTGGGAAAAAAACCCTCTCCAACCAGTCAGGATGTAACACACAGATTTTATTTATTTATTTTTTTGGTACGTGAACGACATAATTGCAGTACTCTGGCTTGTGTTCTCACTGAGCTTGGTGTTCTCAAAACTCTTCCCCCTTCCTGGCTTGATGAAGCAACTGAAGCTGGGCACTGTCGCAGAGGACGTGGGGTGGGGGTTACAATTTGTCTAGAAAGTTGTCCAGAGGTGGGATACCCTCCTTCAGACCTTTGCGCTTGCGTGTGTCAGCCACCACTTGGCAAGGACGTGAGTTGACATCGTAAGGGTCTCCAGGCAAAACTTGCCAGTGATCAAAGACGCACTGCGGGAAAGCTTGGCCACCAGTATTGGATCTCAAGTCAGCAGTGAAACCTAATGGGGTGCGCACACACCCAGGGGGAGAGAGTATGTAAGGGAAAATTAGCCGTGCAGAAGTTACAAGCTTTAATATAGATCACTTAATTTTTGGCTAACCTCCAGCTTTCTAGTTAGTCAGACACCAAGAGCATAAATTTGTTATGTGGGCAAGATGACAGAACGTGAAAGCTAAAATATTCGACTAGCCAGCACTGCATTCTTTGCCATCAACCATGGCTTGATCTGCTAAAAACCCACTCCCATCTTATTTATTACTGACCAGATTTTTGAAAGACTTTGGTTCCCATTTAAGCTCCAAGATAAGGGCCTCATTTTGAAAGTTGTGGAACAGCCAGCAGCTCCTAGAGTTACTGTTGGGTCAAAAGCGTGCTGTCAAATGCTGAACTCCCTCTAAAATCCAGCGGGCACCAAGTTTTTTTTTTTAAAAAATGGGCCCTAAAAGCATGCCAGGCACCTACTCCGTAGGAGCCAGGCAATTGCTGAAGAGACGCTCCGCGTGACATTTCTTTCCTATTCCCAGCGTAATCAGGGAACAAGGAAAGACGGCTGCTGAGCTGCTACTGGAAAGCAGATCAGAACGGAATGGTCTTGGCTTTTCTTTTTATTATTATTAATTGAATGCTTTCAGGGCTCCAAGTGCTTTAAAATAAGAACATAAGTGTCATTGACTGGGTCAGACCACTGGTCCAGCGTTCTGTATCCAGACAGCAGACAGCCTTGGTTGCCTCAGGGGGAGGACACAGCAGGTTACAGTTGAGTAATCCATTTCCTGCCATCCTCCTCCAGCTTCAGACAATCATGGGGGTTGTACCCTGAGAAACCCAGCTCGTAGCCCTCAATGGACCGAGCTTACAAAAATGATGTGCAGTCCCTTTTTGAAGCCTGCTAAACGACTGGCCTGTACAACATCCGCTGGCAAGGAGTTCCACAATTTTATTGCACGTTGGCCAAAAGTACATTGGGTTGAGTGCTTCCTTCTATTTGTTTTAAATCTGCTCCCTGTTAACTTCATAGAGTGACCTTAGAAAGGATTAATAGCAGCTCCCTATTTACCTGTTCCACATCCTTCATGAGCTTGTAAACTTCTCTCAAGTCCCCTATTAGTTGTCTTTTCTCTAAAGAGCCCAAACCTATTGAGCCTTTCCTCCTATGGAAGCCGCTCTATGAACCTTGATCTACTTCAGCTTCACACTGTGAGGTAGGTCAATGTTGTTCCCATTTTGCAGGTAAGGAACAGAGGCTGAGAGGCAGTGACTTGCGCAAGACCATCTAGTGAGTTTTATGGCTAACATGGGATCTGAACTCTGCTCGTCCTGGTCCAATCACCACCTTCAAGGCAAACCCCTAGCGCATGGCATAATAGTAGTTTTGCCTCATAACTGCCTGGCCCATGGTACTGAGGGTGCTTGCCCACGTTACCACATTCTGATGAACAGAGGGGTAAACCAAGGCAATTACTTAAAGTAAATACGCCACTTGGGTAGCATTTAAGGTGAACAAGAGTAGTACTGCATCAATTCCCCCCTAGCGGACACGTAATGATCACTGAACCAAGGTTCTCCACCCCTCACCCTGATCCGTGTTCACATGAACGAGTTACTTTGAAATACAAACTGGACATACTACTTTTCCTACTCCTGAATAACTTGGGTTAAGTGGTCGTGGGACCGCTTCAGGAGTACAACAGAAATAAGGCCCAAGTAGTTTGCATTTACTCAATGCACGATTAGCTTGTGGAATTTGTTGCCAAAGGAGGTGGTCAAGACCAGGTGGGCTTAAGAAAAAGACTGGATCAATTCTTGGAGGATAGGTCCGTTTAACGGCTATTAGCCAAGTAGGCTGGGGATGCAACCTCGGCCTGTCAGGAGCTGGGAGCGAACAACAGGGCATGGATCGCCCCGTTACGACCTGTCGGGCACTTCTTTCAAGCAACTGAGACTGGCCGCTGTCTGAGGCAGAATGCTGGGCTCAAAGGAACATTGGTCGACCCAGGTTAGCGCTTCTTACGTTATGAATTAACTGTTCATCAGAATGTCAGCTTAGCTAGACTCACCCCCCAAAAAGGCGGATTTGCTCCAGATAAAATGGCTGTCTTACCAAAAGACTCGTTTACGGGCAGGTAGGCCCTGACCACAAACATTGGGGTGACTGCTACTTGGGACTCTTCGAAGACGTGGCCACGTTTCCTGTTCAGCACCCCGTAAATGCCTCCAACCACTTGCTCCGGGCACTAGAGAGAAGAGAGTTATAGCACGGACAGTCAGTAATGGCTTGGTCATTAAGCAGAGTGGCATAGAATTTAGCACCAGGCGATCCCAACATGCTGCCCCCGGTCAGTTTTTCTCCCGTGCTGCCTGCGAAGCTCTAGGAATGCTACGTGGAACGGTCTCGAAGATCCCTTCATTGCTGCACCCCCTGGCCCTTCAAGCCCAGTTCTTCAAAGCACCCCCTCACTGCACCAAACTGAGCTTGCTGAATTGCAAGTAACACATCTAAATAAAGTACCAATGCAGCGTCCAGGAACGGATTTCAAAACTTACAAAAAGGGATTTGAGAGAGGAGACTTCCATCCAGGATGTACCAGGACTTCACGTTGCTTTCAAGGGCTTCCTGCCAACTCTGTATACAACTCCACTCCGTTTTTGGTAGAGGGAATGTAAAATGTCTCGTACATTGTTCAGATTTTAAAGTACACTTCAATCTGCTTCAAAGGACAGCTGTGCAAGGGTGTACACCTGCACTCTCTCTCTCTGTTCTCTCCCTGGTCTCAGATTGTAAGCTCCTTGTAGGGGTTGTAAAGTGGCAGGTATGTTCCTGGCACTAGATAAATAATAGTAGTAGTTATGGCAAAGGGGATTGACCAGAGGGCTTGTACAGCCATCTGTCAGGGACGTTACAGCAGCAGATGAGATGGCCTGCATCCAAGCAGGGGGTTAGACTAGATAATCCCTTTTAACTCTCTGAATTCTCCGTTCCCTCTTTCCTAGAGGCAATGTGGCAAACGAAACCACTTTAACCGGCCCTCCTGGGGGAGAGACTTGTGGCACAGGATTTTGTTGGAACAAAAATCCATTCCAAAAATCAGGTAGCTACGGAAGGGGACTGCCTTGATATTTTTTTTCCCTCTAGAAAGGCGAACTGGTCTCTGTTGGCACAGGAAGACTTTCAGCACAGAGGACCTCCTCTAAATTAGGGATTTACCACATGAAAGGGACTTCAAAGCCTCCAGATTCAGCGAATGCCATGTCTAGGTGCGCACAGCTGGAGTTAGAAATAGTAGGGTTTGGGTTTGATACACTGCCCACCCATTTCCATTTTTTGTTCTTAACATTGTGAATATATCCCTGTCTCTCCCTATGTTTCTCTCCTCTCTCTTCTCTAGCCTGGATTTTAAATCATTACGGACTGCTCAGTGCCAAGTACAATTTTTTTCTTATCGGAATACCTGCCTGAAAATCTGGTGTTTAAGGGGTTTCTTCATTTCCTCTCTGGTTCAGGGTTTTCCTGAATGCCCTTTGTAACGAGGAGGGGATACTCCCTGTCACTGGGCCGGTGCTGCTCAAAGCCCCCACTGGTTCTGATTTCATAGAACACAGCAGCTAACGATTCCAGCAAGACGCCACCCCCATTCCGTACCTGAATCTCCACCATATAGATGGGCTCCATAAGTCTGGGCTGCGCTGTCAGCATAGTGGCGTACAGGACCCTCCGGGCAGTAGGGATGATTTGCCCGCCACCACGGTGGATGGCGTCGGCGTGCAGAGTCACGTCATGGATATCGAAACGAACACCCCTCATGTTCTCCTCACACAGGGCGCCCTGCAAGGAAAGGGAGGAACTTGAGACTGGGACGCTTTTACTGTCCTGAGCCACAAATCCCCTTGAAAAGATGCTTGGATCCTGTGTTCTCAGGGAAAGCTTGGCCTTCTGAGTTAATCCAGGGGGCCTACGAGGCCCTCCCCCGTGGCCCTCTGATGCTTAGCCCAGAGATCAGGGGCATGGAACCTTTTCCCTCCCAGGAGCTGCTTTGAAAATTAGTACAACCTCCAAGGGCCACATAGAAGTTTTTTGTTTTTTTCATTTCACTTTTAATTTATATTCCGCAACTCTCTCATCCCAAGATGACTCGAGGCGGCTTACAAATACACAAAGAAAATACAATACATGAAATCATCATAACATGATTATATAATTAACATCCAAAACCCCCTCAAATTTAACAATCCTAACAAGCAAACAAATCTAGTCATATCTACACACAGGAAATATACCAGGGGCCCAGGTCAACCTACTTCCACTCCCCCACCCTGCTGCCATGTGCTCGCGTCAGCCTCTCCCAATCAGGAGATGGTCCACCGCATTCTGCACTTACTGCAGTTTCCGAACCAGCCCCAAGGGTAGCCCCACGTAGAGCGCGTTGCAGTAATCCAGTCTCGACGTAATAAAAGCATGGATGACCGTGGCCAGATCCGAGTCTGAGACATACGGCCTAAGCCGACGCACCAGATGTAACTGGCGAAATGCCCCCTTTACCACAGCCGCCACCTGGGCATCCAGGCGAGCTGCAGGTCCATGAGCACCCCCAGACTCTGGACCTGAGAAACCAAGGGAGGACGGACCCCATCAATGATGGGGGATATCATGCCCTCGGCTTTCCCCATAACCATCACCTCCGTCTTGTCAGGAACCTACTCAGCTAATAGCTATTAATGGACCTACTCTCCAAGAACGTATCCAGTCCACAGCCATAGTACTAGCCCTGAAAACCTCCTCTGGTAACAGTCCACAATTTAACTCTGCATTGAGTGAAAAAAAATACTTCCTTTTATTTGTTTTAAATCTGCTACTAGTTAGTTTCATTGAGTGTCCCCTAGTTCTAGTACTACTTGAGAAGGTAAATAAATGTTCCCTATCTACTCGTTCCACTCCACTCAAGATTTTATAAACCTTTATCAAATCCCCTCTCATTCTTCTCTTCTCCAAGCTTAAGAGCCCTAACCTCGTTCGACCCTGTTCATTCTGTTCGATCTCTCGGCTGCATTTGATACCATTGATCATGAGTTGTTGGTGACTCAGTTGCGGGACTGGGCAGGGATTGACAGGACTGTTCTTGAATGGTTCTGCTCCTTCCTGGCCGGGAGAACCCAGCGTGTGGTGCTGGGGGAGTTCTCATCTCCCCCCCCGGGGCCTCACGTGTGGAGTTCCGCAGAATTCCACTCTATCCCCTCGTTCAATGGGGACATGCAGCCTTTAGGGGAGGTTGTTAGGGGAGGATGGAGTGAGATGTCATCAATATGCTGATGACACCCAGCTCTCTCTCTCATTTTCCTCCGACTCAGGCCCGGCCGTCTCGGTGCTTACCAGGTCAGTGTTTGCCGGCTGGGGCGAGGGTACTTAAGGGGAGCACACAGAGGAAGGTCCAGATCATAGATCAGTATCATGGCTCTGTCCCCTCTCCTTGTGTACATGCCCTCGTCTCTGTTCCCTTCCCCTGAGCTCAGTCTAGCAGGGGTAGGAACTGGAATGGGATTCAAAAACTAGCCATAAGTTACCTTTGGGCCTGAGATTCCCCATCCCTGTCACAGAGAGCCGTCTACAGCCCACTGAGCTGCCATCACAGAGATGCCCCATGGTGTCCCCTCTGGCTTTTGGGCACAAAACTCAAGAGGGAATGAAATAAAATTTGGGTCAGGGGGATGGGCTACCCGGGGTGAGGGCAGGATGGATGTACAGTCCGTCTATTGCAGCTCATCCAGCTGTTTAATTTTAGCCCTCCTGAGTTAGTCTAAGCAGGGACCTGTATCCCTCCCCATTGGTGGCAGCGGGGAGAAGGCAATGAATATGGGTCCCCGAGTGCAAGGCGGCTACTGAGGGGTTAGACTGAAAGAGCCAATGCAGGGATGTCCAAGTTGTAAAAAAAACCACCTCGGAATGAATTTTCACTCGGGGTCTAATTCGTCCCCATTACGGTCAGGGCACCGAGCCAAATGCGGGTCCACGATTGGCGGATTTCCTGCAGAATCTCCCTTGGGGGAGGGGAGGGGGATGAATACCCATTGCGCNCCCCCAGCCTGGCAAATAAACATTACCTAGTGGTGTCAGCATCGGCGTCAGCAGCTCCTTTCACTGCTCTTCAGCTGCTTCTTCTGGCCGCTTCCAGGGCTTGCCTCCCTCCACCCCCCTGCCTGGAAAATCAACTCCTAGCACCCTGTTGGCCAAACTGCATTGGGGGGGGGGCTGCCAGTGCTTGCCTCCCCGGCCAAATCAACACATCTAGCAGCAGCTTCTTTCAGAGCTCTTCAGCTGCTCCTTCTGCCCGCTTCCTGGCCCCTGCCAATGGGGTTTCCTAGAGCAGCGCGGCCACATCTGGCTGCGTCACTCTGGGAGGCCCCGTTGGGAGCGGCCAGGAGGGAGCAGCTGAAGAGCTGAGAGGAGCTGCTGCTGCTGCTAGATGGGTTGATTTGGCCGGGGGAGCCCTGGTAGCCCCCCCCTCACTCAACGCAGTCCAGCGCGGTGAGGTGCAGAATCGAGCCTCCCAGACGCCCGCAGTTTTTTTTAAAATTCCATGGGAGAATCGAGGCCCTGATTAAAAGTCAATGGCAAAACTCCCACTGGCTTTAACAAGAGATGACTGTCTTGGCCATGTGATCCTCTGTGGGGATAGTGCCTGCGCTAGCAGTTAGCCCAGGCAGGAGTCCTGGGCTAACTGTTAGCACAGGTGCCATCCCCATGGGGAATCACACTACAAAGGCAGTTCACATGCACATAGGGGAATACCACCCTTTAATTAAGAGTTGTCGTCTAAGCAAAACTCTGGCAGTGTCAGGGGGAAAAGTCTTCCACCTTCAGGAAAAGACAACTAACTTGGACAGCTTTTCAGTAGTAAGTCTGAATCATTTAAGACAGGGTTTGAGAATCTTGGGCCCGGGGGGTGGGGTGGGGGGGCTTGTTTAGTTTTCATGTAGTCCTTGGATCCAGTTCCTACCCTCAAGCACTGAGGCTGCTTTCACACCTTACAAAACGGGCTAAACTGGAGATAATACCGGGTATTATAATTCTGTAATTTTTTGTAATGTGTGAATGCGCTATTCCCGTTTTATGCTGCAAGATCTCGGGTCATTGTAAAAGCCACATGTGGTAGCTCTTACAATGACCCAAGATCTCGCAGCATAAAAGGGGAACAGTGCATTCACACATTAAAAAACTCCAGCAATTATAATACCCGGTATTATCTCAAGCGATTATAATACCCCATTTCTGTCATGTGTGAAAGTAGCCTGAAAAATTGAACTGGGGGTAAAGGAAACGGATGGACAAGGGACCGATTCATGGCACAGATCTATGATCCAGGCCCTCCTCTTCCTGAACGCACCCCTGGCCCCAGCTTCCACGTGGCTGTCGGTACTTACACTAATTTTCAAAGTGGTGTGTGGGAGGGAAAAGACTCCCCCATCCCTGACTTGAGAACGATATATTACAATCTACTGATGCCCTAATGGAGCAGAGCAACATGAACCACGCAGGACTGAGGAAGGGAAGGGACACGGACAAACATCTCCGAAGTATCTCTGAGTAAATTCCTGATCCGCGTACCTCCTTTGTTGCCCACTGGAAACCAGCAACCACGCTGTCCTTGATTTCGTTCAGGTACTGCACCCCCTTGGTGACGTCCACCAGGATATTGGGGCCTGTTCCGTCGGGTCCAAAGCACCAGATTTTGCGGGCTTCAGACACGTCCCACTCGTACTTCTCGGCCAGGTAGCGGGCGCGCTGCTTCAGCTCTTGACGGGAGCTGACATCTCCTTTGTCGATGTCCTCGGCCAGGCCGTCAGGGAAGGGCCGGGCTTTCATGTAGAGCCGGTTGTGTTTGTTGGGGGACTTGGACAAGCACAGCTGGCTCGATTCTTCGCAGACTGTCTCGCGGTAAGAGACAACGGGGTCGGATTTCTGCAGAGAAGTAAGTAAAGAATAGCTGACCTTTCATTGCTAACAGACCAGCCTGCCCTGCGCTGTTCCAATGGAGAACACGGGGGAAAAAAGCTCGAAAGCTAGTTGTTATTTGGGCCAACCAGCCTGCTCAGTCAGTTTTGCTCACTAAGCAAACCCTCCGGATGCAGAAATAAAGCATAGTATTTCAATGACCTTAGCAATCGCACTAAGTACCTAGTTACTATCCTGAGACTCCAGACCTTTGCTAGGAAATGGAATTCAGTGTAAAAGAAACGGAAAAGATCCAGTAAGAAAGGAACCTAGTAACAGTAACTTGGTGGTAGTTTGTTTTATAGATCGCTTAAGTGTAAATACCTGCATCTATGAAACTAGGCTGAGGTTAACAAAGAAGTTTGTGTTAGATACCCAGTCTTCGTTTGATTAATTATTTATTCCTATAGTATTTTCATTGTTGTACTTTACAATGGTTATTTAGTTCACCCTCACGACAGCCTGCTGAAGCAGGTTGTTACTACTCCCATTTTATTAGACAGGGGAAACTGAGGTTCCAAAAATGTCACATGCCTCAGCCCACCCAAGTGAGTTCATAGCTAATGCAGGATTTGAACCCTGGTCTCTCAGGTCCAAGTTCACTGTCTCAGTTTACATTTTTATTCAGCTCATTCTCTTGAGACCCAAAGCAGGTTACAATATCTAAATAAATAATAATTAGCCCCCCCAAAAGTAGACCCAAGTATTAAGATACCCCAATAAAACCAGATAAAATTCCCTAACACACAACACCCCAACCCTATCGTTACCTGTCAAATGCTTAGCCAAACAAAAAGGTCTTACATTGGCCTCTGGAAGCTGAACAGCCTCGGGCTTAGACCAACCTCCAAGAGGAGGGAGTTCCATCATTTTATTCAGTGAGATTTGGGTGCCTAAGTCTACTCTGCTGTAAAAATCTCTTTGATGTGGATCGTGCTCAGTAACATTACAAACATGCCCGCCCCCAGATACCCCGTTGTACCTTGATGGGGATACAGGCGTGGTCTTCTTCCAGATCTTTAAGGCAAATTTCTAGATGCAGCTCACCAGCTCCGGCAATGATGTGCTCTCCGGATTCTTCAATAATGCACTGCAACAGGAAGTGCTGGTTAGGGAGCAGCCGTTGCTAAAGCAAGCTTACATAGAAAGCATTTGGCTATTCCAATGGCATCTTCTGACAGGCTAGCCTACCGTTAGGTTTCCAAAAGTCCTTTGTTGTTTTTATCCCTGGGAAGATAAAACACCACCTTATATTTATGTTACAAAGTGCCTTTCGTCCAAAGTAATTGGGGAACTGCAAGAATGTCTTTGCCCGCTAGTAAAATGATGTGCTGTTTATCGTCATAAACAGAGCAATATCACCTTACTTTGGCCTGGGAAGCAAAGCAAGCAAACAAAAACAACCGTACTACACTGACTCTGTATATAAGGAATTTAAATTTGCAGAATATAATTGCCCAAACTGGAATTTATTATTAGTTTACCTAGTGTTTACTAAGTATTTACCAAAGTACTTTGTATAAAGTGCTTTACAATCCTTATCTGGTTTAGCCTCCCAAAAGCCTTTTCGAGGTAGATCACGATTATTATTCCCATTTTACAGATGGAGGAACTGAGACTGAGCGCCGGTCATTTGCCCCAGGCTAGTCAGTGAGTTCATGGGTAAGACAGGATTTGAACCTCTGGTCTGCCAGGTCCAACTCAAAATACCTTCCCTACTAGACAACATTGGCTCTGTGTAAGTCAAAGCATTTCAACACAACTAAAGTGCACCAGCCTGCCTTGAAGAGCGATATCAGCCCTGCCTCAGAGGAGGGTCGGCAAAGCAGCAGTGTGACTTTTTTTTTTTTTTTTTTTAAAACCTTTCAGGAGTTTACCTTTTTCAAAGCGCGTTCACTCCTTCCATGGGTATTTGGGCAAATACACATTTGTAAGAGCCAAGTCCTCTAGTATGCCAGTGACCTCTTGCCCCAAGGAGTCTTACTGTATAGGAAGAACTCGGCTTCATTACAAAGGGGCATTAGCACGCACATTTGAAAGACATGTGGGACTTGGCTTTGGAAAGGAGGCTGTTGAACAAAAACCAATCTAACTCACTGTGCTGGAAATCACAGCAGGGCAAGCTCAGCTTCTCCAAGCTTATGGCAATTGCTCTTATGGTCCATGTGTCTGTACCATGATTGTGCCCCTCCTAGACTCAGCCACATTACTCAACCCCATCTTCTCCCTAGTTTTCACTCCCTCACTGCCAACCTCTCTGGTTTAATTTTAAACCCCTTGGGGTTGACTTTGTTGCCCAAACAGAAAAGGATCTTTCCCTCTTTTAGGGATTTAAACAGAAATTTTTAAAAAAAACCCAAATTCCAATAATGTAAAATTTCCACATGCTTCCCCTCCTAGCCTTCAGTGGGTGTGTCCGCAGTCCTTTCTAATACAAGTACCAGGGCTTCCTTCTTCCCAGTTTCTCCCAGGGGGAATGTTCCCATTAGAACCGAAATGAATGGTGGATTCATTATTGGTGGATATTCTCCATATTTGGATAGCCTTATATGTAACCAAAATTATTATTCACATTTCACTTAAAGGGATATTTTATTTCAGTATTTCAGTAATTTTGGTTCATTCATTATGGTAGAGCTGGAACAAAGAACCACGGCTATTCATGAGCTGAGTTGGATCTGCATTATCCACTGGGATCCAGAAAGGCCCAGATGCTGAATTGTTTCTCTTTAGTGTTTGGTCAATTAACCAGTTAATTAGATTGCCAATTTGTGGATTTTATATGATTGCTTCTGTTGTAAGCCACCTCGAGCTGCTCTGAGAGCAGGAGGGTGCGGGATAGAAGAAAATCGAGAAATAAAAATAATGGCTACAGGTGATATTTCCTGCAGTCTCTCTAAAACACAAACCAACCCATATTGCAACAGAGCACAGGTTGGGTACTAGTTATCAAATGAACAAGCAAGGTAACTTCTTTCAGAATCTGGGTTTCCCTTGGAAGCTTCTCTCCAAGCCTACCCCGGTTTGGCTGGGGACGTTTCCCACGATTGCAGAGCAAGGGGCCTAGCTGGAGATTTCAAACAGAACAGGGCATTGGGGTATCTTTCTTTTCCCGTAAAGTTCAATTGCTAAGCAGTATATTTCACTGCAAACCCCCAAAGCTTAGATCTAGCACTCACCTGGACCATGGGATCAGACTTGGCCAGACGCTTTAGACCTTCCACTAGTTTGGGTAGATCAGCTGGGTTTTTGGCTTCTACTGCAACACGTACAACTGGGCTAACACTAAATTTCATGACTCTCATGTTGTGAGCGTTCTCAAAGGTGCTTATAGTGCCCGTCTTCACCAAAAACTGGTCAACACCAACTAGGCCAACAATGTTGCCACAAGGAACATCCTCAATAGGCTCAACATAACGACCCATCATCAAAATGGTTCTACAAAGACAGAGGATGGGTAACAATCCTTCAATATTTAGTTTATCTGCAGTGTTGCCAAAAATAAAGTATTTCTTTTTTAATATAAAAGTAGTATAAAAACAGCCTTTTAGTTGGTTATATTCCCTCTGGGCAAATTATTTTCTGCTATCTAAGCAAAAATCATAATAATAAAAATTAAAATGTGACTTTTAAAAACAAAATAAAGTCTCCTCTTCCTATTATGCCCCCCCCCCCCCAAAGTCTCCTCAAAAATCTCCAAATATTTTACATGCATTCTTCTCCAACAGAAGCAAACTATTCTCATCTACCTTTGAATAGGTTTTAGGTAGAGATCTTCTTTCTTGCCAGGGGTGTAGTTTGGTCCCATAATTCGCACTTTCTGCCCGGTGGAAACAATGCCAGAAAAGACCCGCCCAAAAGCGTAGAAACGGCCCTTGTCCGAGGTGGGGACCATTTTGGAGATGTACATCATCAAGGGGCCCTTGGGGTCGCAGCTCTTAACGCCTGTAGTAAAACAATGCATTTCTCATGAGGTGCTGCTAGCGAGTTAAACTAAGATCAAGCATTTTAGTGAGACTAGTCCTCCCTTTCCATTTTACGTACCTAGAATGCATGTACATTGGAGTTTTACGAGACCTCTAAAAAGGCTCATCAGAAATTCAACTTACAGAGAGTTAAATGAACGAGGCAATATAAATCTTACTCAAGCACAACTTTCCTCTCCCTCCCTTTGAGTGAATTAACGAGTTCTTGGTGCTGTGTGTGCAGTGTAGGGCTGTGCAGCTGTATGTCTGTTCCTGCCGCTCACCTGAACGGCAGGAAACAAGTTCTAACCCACCTGCACTGCAAGCTGGACTCCAAGCTTGCAATGCACAGCACTTCTGTTCTGCTGCTCAGCTGAAGAGGGCTTGCAATACAGGCAGGAGATGGAGGCACTACTGAGAGAGAGAGAGGCACTGCTGAGTATATGTTATGTCTGTCTATCGGTACCCAAGACAGATACTCTTGTTTGTTCCCCAACTTGCCCTCTTGGCTCCCCTTCACCCCCTAATTCCCCAGTCCTGCCTCCACCAGTCTCCTTTCCATTCCAGCCCCCTTTGCCCTGCCTATTTCTGTTAGAGAGATTACCTGTTGAGCCTGGGAAATCACACAGGAGCCGTGAGCCCGATCTGTAGTATCCCACTATCTGACCCTTCCTATTCCGACAATTTTGCTCTGCTTCTTTCCCCATCTCTTCCTCCTCAACACCGACAAATGAGTGCATTTAACTGTATGCAGACTGATGCATGATTACCATTTGGCCTATATAGTAATGCCCTTTTTCAGTCTGGCCGAGCAAGAAAAGTCCTTGTGTAACACTGCGGCAACATGTCCAGCATTTCCCAGAGGAGATGGTGACACTGAATGATTAGTGCTGCACGGTGTTAGGGAGCGTACCAGCATATTGTAAAGGAACAAAACTCAGGAAAGGCCTGGGAATTGTAATTACTGACTTGACCTGTTCCATTCAGTTATGACCTGGGCCGACTGAGGATTTACAAGAAGATCTTGAAAGACTGGGTAACTGGGCAACTAAAGGGCAGATGAAATTCAGGGTGTTTCCAGATGTTACCTAGGGGTGAAATGTCTGAGGGCAACCAAGGCTCTATTCTCACGGGAATTAGTGAACATAGGAATGTGCTATTCTGCTTTTCTCCCACAAGAACACTCACCCGGGCATGACCAGCTCCCCCTGATGTAGCTCGTACAATCCTGGGTGTTCTCACGGGAGAAAAGTGGAATAGTGTAATTCCTACGTGTGCCGATTCCCATGTGACTAGAGCTGCGATTGCCCTCATGGAAGTTCCCCCACCTCCATCCCAGGTATGTGTGTAAGCGCCCTCAGTGTTGACAAGTGCACAGTGATGCACATAGGGAAAAATAATCCAAACTATACATACACAATGCTGGGTTCTCAATTAGGAGTTATCGCTCAGGAAAAGGATCTTGGATTCACTGTGGAGAATTCATTGAAAACCTCAGCTCAGTGTGTGGCAACCAAAATGTTAGGAATTATTTGGAAAGGGATAAAGAATAAGACAAAATATCATAATGCTGCTATGGGGTGACTTCACCTTGAATATTGCATGCAGTTCTGGTCGCCCCATTTCAAAAACGTTATAGTAAAACTGGGAAAGGTACGGAGAAGGGCAACTTGGAGAAGAGACAACTGAGTGGGGATATAAACTATGAAAGTAGTTTATAAAACTGTGAGTGGTATGGAATGAGTAAAAAGGGAGTTCTTTACCTTCTCAAATTGTACTAGAATTAGGAGGCGCTCTACGAAACTAATTAGCAGCAGATTTAAAATAATGAAGCAAGTATGGTTTCCCACTGAATGCACCATTAACTTGTTGCCAGAGGACGTGGTCAAGGCCAGTAGTATAGCTAGGTTTAAACAAGGATTGGATAAAGAGAATAGGACCTTAATGGCTATTAGCCAAGTAGATTGGGGGAACGTAACATCGGACTGTCGGGAGTCAAGAGTGAGTGGCTGGGAATGGCGCGCTCCATTACGGCCTGTTGGGTACTTCTCGGAAGTGATGAGAATGGCCACTGTGGAGACAGGATGCCGGCCTTGATGGACCGTTGATCTGACCTTGTCTGGCATATGAACACAAGGGTGCAATCCTGATTCTACTGAATTCAATGGCCAGGACAGTCTCCCGTTGGCTCACAATTGCACCCCAAAGTTTTTGTCTTCCCAAAGAAGATCTCATTTGAAGTACTTTGCTTCCGTGTCTTTCTTTGGCAACTGGGGGCTTCCTGGCGTAACAAGAAGAGGGGTTTCCCCTCCTTACCCATAGCGGCGTCGTCATCAGGAGGCCCTTCGTACAGAAGCTCACAGCGGTATTTTTGCGCGGTGACGGGGGAAGGCAGGTGAATGGTGATCATCTGGAGCAAGGCGTCTCCAGCAGGCAGCCAGCGGCGCATCACAGCCTGGGGGGACACAGGGTATGAATGGGGATGTGCTCCTGAACAGAACGACGGAGCCAAGGAATAGGTAATGGCCAGCTCCATGCTATTGAACCCATGACAGTAGAAATGGCAATACGATAGGATGCCGTATTCTATCAGCTCTCTGCATTTGGATTTCTTACTTAGCTAATGTGAATGTGCCGTAACCTCGCCAGTGTGTCTTTGTTGCACCGTCCGGAGTCGGATTCCCTTGCTGTTATAGTACATAGACAGCCACACTTTTAATTCCAACCATCAGGCTATGGTAGAGGAAGGCAAAGGGCAGCTCGGGGGCACCTGTCCTGCGGCTCTTGCCAGAAGTGGCAGCCTGGGAGAATATTTTTACAGCTCCCTCCAGAAGCAAGAGAAGCCAAGCCGCCATTTTGGTTGCTGAAGCCTCATGGGAGCAGGGGGAGCATGCCCTGTGCTATTATTGCTGCTGCCCCAAACCGCTTGGGATCCAGAGCTTTGATGTGATGGGGGAACTGAGGGAAGTAGTGCTGCCCTGACCTTGGGATCGGGAGAAGCCATAGTTGATGTCACGTGTTTTGTGGTGCTCAGCGATATGAACACTTTGGTGTGTGGCTCTTGGGACTGGGAACTTTGTCCACACCTGACCTGCTGCCTTAACACACTTTAAAATACCTTTAGAAGTGGTTTGCCCTCTTTCTCTCGATCTTCCGCATCGAGCTTGATGTCAAGTTTCTCTATCAGCTTGGCTGCTTCTTCCTTCTTAAAGTTCATAATGGCATTGAAGACCTAAATGGCAAAGTTAAGTAAAAGTGAAGCTTTTATTAAGAAGGGTCCCTGAGGTCATTTCGGAGGCTCGCCAGATGAATAATAGACCACACCTGGGGTGGTTGGTGGGCTCCTGGGCCAGTCAGTGAAGCCCGAAAAAAGATCGGAGTTCAGGAGAGGAGAGACTAGTGACAAGTGGCAAGACTTCAGCAACAGGTGAAACTGACCCGAGTGGAGCAGCTAGAGCTAGAGCTGACATCCCAGGGATGGAGTCAGGGTGCTGGTGGAGACGTGCCCAGGGCTGAGGCTGAAGCATAACCAGGAGGGCTAGGGCTAGTTCAAACCAGCCGCTCTGTCCACAAAAGTGAAATAGCTGGCGAAATTTCGATAGGAATTCTGTTTGAACCATTTTGCATATGCCCAAAATGGCAGCTGCCAGACTTAATTCCCTCTCCACCCCCTGATTGTTCTCATCAGAAATCGGGACGGAATTTTGTCTAGTCTGATTTTTGAATGAAACGGCCGAAAAATGCCCTGTTCTGATGACAACGGAATACAGGCGGAATCTCTGCTTCACCCCTTCTCCGGACTTTTAGCTTTACCTTAAAGATGGGATCCAGAATGAGCTGGGAGAATGTCCGTGGCAATTTCTTCCCCTCGGGGCTGGTGGCCGACTTGCTGAACTTTCCAGTTGCTGGATCGAAATATCTAAGTGAAAGTTGAAAGAATTTTTATCCATCTAGCCTGGAATTCTTGGGGCAAGGCAAGTGGTTTTAAAAGAAGAAATGAGAACTATTCCTGGCTTGAACACTTTCTTTGCTCACCGTGCTTCACTGTGGAATCTATTAAATCTCTACAGTGCACCTAACTGGTGAAAAGAGGACAGATTCCTATACGTACATTTAAGGACTTTTAGCACTTCAGGGAGTGGTTTAAGATGGAAAACGTAGTGAGAGTGGTCCCCCAGCTCGATCGCACTTGTGCTGGCATTTAGCACAGGCATGAATCCTGTTCACTTCAGTAGGACTTGTGCCTCCCACTCTATGTTCCACTGAGTTCCTTTAGGTCAGCTGAGGCGCCCTCTTGCAAATTCCACCACTGCATCAGATCTACACAACACAGATATGCAGAGGTGTTCTTGGTGGCTGCCCCACAGCTTTGCAACTCCCTCTCCTCTCCCCGCCCCTGGAGGTTGGCCAAACCCGAGCATCTTCAAGAGAGCAATGTAAGACCTTTTTATTTGGCTGGGCTTTTAGCGGGTTGGGATAGGGTTTGGAGGATGGGGTGGGAATAGTTTCAATTGGGAATTTTATATGGTTCTAACTGGTTTTTATATTTTTGTATATTATGAGTTGGCCTGGGCCAATAAATGGTATCCCACTGCAGGATTGTAGTGTTGGTGCTCTAAGTGCACTGAGTTCTGATTTGGGTTTTCAATCCTGCAAGCTTGGAGTCTAGTGGTTTGAGAAAAGAGTAAGGCTCCCAAATTCTGATCTCAGCTTTGCCTATAACCAGGGACCCGAGTTGACTGCGTTGCTGCAATTTTCAGTGATTTTCACAGAATCAGCCAATCCTCGCAGAATCCTCACAGAATCAGCCAATCCTGACCATGACCTGAGGGTAAATAGGCCCCTGGGAGATGAACTGTGGGTGGGTGGGGTCTGAAGGCCCTATGTTTGCGTGAGGGAGGTGCTGAAATTCCAGAGGATTTGAGTTGTGTTTGAGTTGTGATTCTATGTCAAACCTATTGCAAATTTGCTTCCCAGCATGCATAGTTATGCAAATCAAGTTAATTATGCAAATATTAATGCTTGCGGTGAATTTTCAGAATTTGGCTTCGCTGGTTGCAGAATTTAAAATTTTTTGGTACAGTGAACTCGGGTCCCTGCCTATAACTCATTTCATTCTCCAGGGAAAACCATTTAATCGGTAATTTCAATACCCCATAAACCTGTTTATGTCACAGAGCAGGGTTGAATGGAGTTAGACTGAACTGGCTATTATCTGTAAAGCACGCTGCCTTTCTTCTGAAGATACCAACTATTATTGACCAGTGTAGCCTAGTGGAAAAGCTCTTGGACTTGGGAGATTAAGGTTCAAATCCTGTCTTACCCATGAAGTCAGTGGGTGGCCTGGGGCATGTAACTGTCTCTCAGCCTCAGTTCCCCATTTGCAATATGGGAATAGTAACAACCTACCTCACAGGGTTGTTCTGAGGGTGAACTAGATAAGGATGGCAAAGCACTCTGAACACTGAAAGAGCTATCAAAGTGACAAGTAAAAATAATAATAATCCATCTGATGATAATTTGCCAGCAACTATGAACCAAGGCAGTTTTAATGGCACTTAGAAAAACTGGACTTCTCCTTTCATGGGGCATGATTCGAAGACCTACTGTCAGCAACACAAAGATATTCTGGGTGTTTTGGATCAGGCCCATACACATATCCATTTCTCTCCCACAGTTTAACAAAAAGTCAGATCCATCCTGGACTTCTGATACCAATCTATTCTCCTTCTACCCTCAAGGTTTATAGCATGGAAAACTGGAATTATAATAGTTAAGAAATTCATACACACGCGCGCACACACACATTGTTGAGAATAATAGTTTAAAAGTTCAGATACATGCACACACATTGTTGAGAAAAAACGGCAATCAATATTTCTAGTTCTGTGGGGTGTTAATCGGCTTCTAATTAAAATCCACTTCCTTAAAAACAAAAAATTCTAATTTGTGGGTGTGTACAGTTGAGTCCACATCACTAGAATTTGCATAACTGGAATTTCTGGGTAAGTGGAATTCATTTGTTTTTTCTGGCTCCAGGTCTATGGAGGTTTGTTGCTTCTTGATCTGGATATGTGAAATTCTGAACTCAGATAACTCAATTTTTAAAGGGGTATGAGTATTGTAGCAAGGAGCAGCTGGGCAGAGCGACTGCCTCTTTAAGAAAGGGACTTGAGAATTTAAGTTACGGGCCCTTTAAGGCTGCAAATAGTGGAAGCGTAGCCACGCCCACCTGGGGACTATACAAGAAGCAGCCTGAAGCCGGGAGGTCAGTCTGTGCCTGACTGCTGGAGGGAACAGATCTCCTGGGCTTCTCTAGCAGAACTGCTGTCCGGTGCTGAAACCCTGCGGGAGTGGAGAAGGCTACCTGGACTATTGGCCAGAGTGCAGAACAGAGCCAAGTCTGGGAACAGTGAGTCGTCGCCTGCTAAAGGGCTGTGCCAAGGAGGGCTGGGGCTAGACAGGGTGTGGGACTCTGGGGGCGGGGTTTGTGTTCCTGGCAATAGTGAGAGACTTGTGTTGGACTATTGTATAGCGACTGGGGAGCGATATGGTGTGGATTGTCAATAAAGACTGAGATAAAGCTAATTCCCTGAGTGACTGATGCTTATTGGGTCTGATTCTGCAAGGGCTTATGCCTGGCAAGTGCCACCCTGTTACAAGTATACCCACCCAGCTAAACATATCAGGACCTTCTGAGTGTATTCATGAATTCTTAGGCAGGATGTGGTTAAAAGCAGACTGTAAAGAGAGTGAGCAGCAGGTGTCTCCATCTCCAGCCCACCTAAGACCCCCAGCGTCAGAAATGCCAGGATTGTGTGCGCACACATGCAGACCCCGCCCTGCTCTCTGCTGAGACTCTGCTTCTGAAGGGAGGGAAGGGCACTGGAGACAGAGAAACCTGGTGCTAACATAATCTCAGCATCAGTTTTTTTAATAAAGAATTTGCTAATCCGTTTTTGAAACAGTTGAGAAATAGGGGTTTCCCTATGTCTGTAATAGAATCAGCTAGACATCGTAGTACATTGATGTCAAGAGCCTCATTGATGACTGATCGTCCAAAAAAAGAGGATAATAGACTTTATTGGTCCTTGGAATAAATGTCTTTATCATATGCCATAAAACGTGTGATTGCATTTAGTTCAGGATCTTCCAGGATGTTTGAGACCTCCCTATATTGGATTTAGAAGGACCCAGAATATAGCTGACAAAATTATTAATTTAGATATTAGGAAACGTCAATCTGTCAGACATAGGGCCCATGGACATTGCCATTGTTGTTCCCAGACCTCAAAAGTGACAGAATTTAAGGATCTGGGGAACAACAGGACCATAACATGAAGAGATTTTACTAACTGTAGTTCCTCATATGTCATTTATGTGATTATATGTCCTTGTGGACTTAAATATGTGGGACAGACCACTAGACCACTTAGAATCAGGATCTTGAATACAGGAGCAAAATGTCAGGTTTTAGATGCTGCTCTGACATCAAATTTTCTAGCCCACAGACACAACCCATTTGAGTTTAAAGTATTTGTGATAGAACAAGTTAGAGCTCAACCAGATAAGGGACAAGACATCAACCTGGAATTATCCAAGAGGGAGAATTTTTGGATTCATACACTGAATACACTTTCTCCTGGGGGGATAAATGATAAAACAGATATGACTGTATTTTTATAAATTGAGGAGGATATATGGAGGTTCACCTCATCCATTGTGTTAGATTAAATATGTTGAATTACATTAGTAAAAGGAGATGCTCATGTCTTTCCCTTTTACTTCATTTAATGAGGTTAGTCACTATTTGGTGTGGGTTCGTCATTAGAACATGTGGGCTATGGGATATTTGGAAGCACTGATGATCCCATTCCAGCTTAGGGATATTAGTTGTTGGTTTGGATCTAGTTTATAAGAATAGGTCATAGAATGTATTTGTATATATGTGGTTCTTTGGGCTGAATATAATTGGCCTAATAGAATTACAACAGTATCTTTTTGCTGGGTTAGATGCAAGCAGCTCAGTAATAGATCAGATGTTAGCAGTTGCAATGAGTGAGTGCAGGTGTGGATTGCTTAACTTTTTAAATCTCTGACCTTTTCAGCTATTCAGAGATACCTCAGTTTGACAAGGTAGTAGGCTTGGAAGGTGGTCTCTTTACAGGTTAGTTTTATTTATTTATTTATTTATATAAAATTTGTATCCCGCCCCTCCTGTCCGCAGGGCAGCCCAGGACGGCGAACAACAACTATAAAAACAATAAAACATTTTAAACAATTAAAAATTCCATATTATGCAGGGAAAAACAAAACACCTCCCCCCCCAGCCCCTCGCCAAAGGCCTGTTGGAACACTGTTGAAATGACAGGAGAGTGGGGGCCAACCTGCTTTCAGTGCCTGGCAAGATACACATTCAGTATATTCACACCTCATACAGGAGTGGGTATGTTTTATGGAGTGGTATTAACCAGTAGGAGTATTTGCTGTGTGGTATAAAGGGCTATTTTGTTCTTGTGTTATGGAAGACTGGATTCATCTGTTAACCCACTGTAGCTTCTGAGATGGAGAGAGATTTTCTTAATATAACTGAGAATAATGTGGGCCATGATATAGAATGACCAGTTTCTTTTAAGCCATTGTTAAGTATAAATTGTTTAAGTATTGAATTTATATAAATAGCCATAATGAAGGAATACCAGTGTAGAGCAATTAGCTCCCCTTCAAATTATTTTGGTAATTCCACTTTTATATCATAGCAAGATGGAAAGGTTTTTTTAGATCAGTTTCATTTAGAGACTTTGATAAGATTGATATTTAGTCTACTTATATTTAAATAAGGAAAGGTTACCCATTTAATATACAGAATCAGGCATTGAGTGCCTTTTGTTTTTAAGAAGTGCTATTCTATCATGGGGAACTGATTCCATCTGTAAATTGTCTTTAGTCTATGATATAGAACAACCAGCTTGTCTCCAGCCACTGAATTGAGTCATTCTAGAGATACAGAGAGATCAACCTTTTGCAAGCCAGAGGATTTTAGAGAATTTTTTGGAATAATGCACTACATTTAAGGTAAATACCACATGTAGCTCTGAACAAGAATCTTCATCATCTTATGTTAAGACATATATAAATTCATATGGTTGTTTAAATTATTTTGGATATTGGCCACTATTGCAGGCAAAACAATCCCAATTGTGATTCCTACATAGCTTTTAGTACACATACATATAGGAGACCACAGCTTAATACTGTGATGATCTCTCTATTTGTAGCTGGGGCCCCAAAAGGTTTTTACAATTTTTTACAGCGTTGCCTTTGTTTGAGAAGTTCTCAAGAGATCTTTCGATTCATATATAACTTGAGGATGAAATCATCACGATTTACAACTTAGTGACGTATGGAATTTACAGGAGTGTTAGACTATAAGTTTTACAGTGTCTTTTCATTGGCCTAGTCAGTTCATCATTAACTTCGTTTCTGGGCTCTTTGGAACAACATATGATGATTGCCATATTTCAGATAGGTTAATAGAATAGGTATTTTTGCCCGGAAAAGTAAGTATTCATATGACTGTATGTATTGCACATTTTTTACCTAGAATATGATTGTATTTGTAGTATGGAATACTTTTGTCCCTATATTTGTTATGTGCAATTATAATTGATTATGATTATTGTGTGTACAAAATAGGTACATCTATATCAACGTTTACTCGACAAATTATTGACTCTACAGAAGTTTCATCTTAAGAAAGATTTGTATTGAAACGAGTACATCAACCTGGGAACTCGTAGATCAGGGATGGGGAACCTAAGGCCCAGGGGCAAAATGCGACTCGCAGCAAGTTTTTATGTGGGCCCTTTCCAGTTCCTGGATCCAGTTCTTACCTCCAATCACTGGAAAAATTGAGCTCCAGGGAAGGGAGCAGGGCATGCACACAAGGAGAGGTGACAGGGAGGAGGGCATGCACACAAGGAGAGGGGACAGGGAGCAGGGAGGAGGGCATGCACACAAGGAGAGGGGGCAGGGAGGAGGGCATGCACACAAGGAGAGGGGACAGAGAGGAGGGCATGCACACATGGAGAGGGGACAGAGAGGAGGGCATGCACACAAGGAGAGGGGGCAGGGAGGAGGGCATGCACACAAGGAGGGGGCAGGGAGGAGGGCGTGCACACAAGGAGAGGGAACAAATCATGGATTTGGGCCTTCCTTTTCTTGAGTGCATCCATTAAGCACCCCCGCTCCAACGTCTTGTGTGGCCCTCAGAGCTTGTGCAAGCTTTCAAAGTGGCCCCCGGGAGGGAAAAGGTTCCTCACCCCTTTTTCTTTTTCCAGCCATCACTTGGAGCCACTCCCATTGCAGCGATCTCAATCCGAGCACGTATCTCTGTATCAATGTATTATTCACCACTCACTTGTCACCCCAAAGCTTTTTCATCATATCTTCTACTTTCTTTGCACGGTCAGATGAAGAGAGTTGTACTTTTTCACCTTTGGCAGCAAATTTGGCCACGTACATTTCGGCAAACTGCTTCAGAGTAAATGCCCAACCATGCAGACCAGAGCCAAAACCAACAGTACCAATAACTGGATCAATCTGAAAATGGAGTAAGAATTAATCTATTTTACAAGACACATTCAAGTGCAACATTCACTAGAAGAATGGCATGTGGCATGACTGAAGGGTATGTATTCCCAGTAGAGCTGGGAATTTCTGATTCAGATAGAACTGAATCAACTCAAAAATGGCTGATTCAGATTAATCCAAAATTTCGGTTCTTTTTTTGTTTGGGGCGATTCGGATCTTTTACATTGATTTTTTTTATTTGGATCTTTAACACTGCGGGTTTGTCCCCACTGACTTCAATAAGAAAATGCATGCAAAAAAATCCAAAACTGAAAAAACAAAAAACCGAATTTGAATCAAGATTCGAAATTACTAAAGAACCAAAACCGAAAAATCAAAAATTCCCTCTGGAGTCCCTCTCACCTCTAATTTCTAGTAATCTGCAGTCTGAAGAGGACAGTTTGTTTCACTTACCTGTGGATTGTCCTTCTGGAAGATTCCATAGGATAAATATTCTTAACGCTGAGAAGCGGTTCTGGCCATCACCACGAGTAGGCAGAAATCTTCAATGGTTTTTCCCTGTGCATGCTCAGAGGGACCGCGCCCTCTATTTTGTCCCCAGTTGTGATAAGTTGCCTGAAAAATACAAACCTTCCCAGAACAAAACTATTAAAACCGATAATTCTAAACTACTAACCAAAACGTCCGAGTAAATCCAAGGTAATCTCTCACCCAAAGGTTTTACAACCCATTTCCGACAACAAAATCCTAAAAGAGGGTAGGGTGAATACTTATCCTATGGAATCTTCCAGAAGGACAATTCACAAGTAAGTGAAACAAATTGTCCTTTCTCCTCGATTCTATAGGATAAGTATTCTTAATGCTGGGAAGTTCCAAAGCAGTATCCCAGTCCAGGTGGAAAGTGACTTGGATTTTGTACTGACTACCTTACTGCTTTAAGATCCCTTAAAGCACCCTTCTACCTACACAAAGGCTGCCACTGCTGAGTCGCGAGTGTCTATCTGGTAGTGTTTAACAAAAGAATGCAGGCTGGACCACGTGGCAGCCTTGGGTATTTCACCATATGAAGCCCTGGACCTAAATGCCCAAGCTGTGGCCGCCCCCGGGAGAACACTCTACGGGGGAACTAGGTGAGAAGCCTCGGCGATACAGGCGGCTCCCCGGTTATCAATCACTGCCCTGGATGCTTTGAGCCCCCTACGCTATGGGTGACCGTTAATAAACAGCGCAGACGACTGTCTGAAGGCTTGAGTTCTGTCAATGTAAACTTTTAGGGCCCTCCTTACATCAAGGGTACGCCACTCCTTTTCAAGAGGATGAGCAGGTTTGGGACAGGAGGAGGGTAATACCACCTCCTAGTATTATTATTATTAACAAACATTTATATAGCGCCAGCAGTGTACCTGGCACTTTACAAAGTAATAAAATAGACACGGTCCCTGCCCCTAGGGCTTACAATCTAGGGCTTTCCTCCTACTGTCTATGGAAAACAGAATTCACTTTTGGAAGAAAAGCAGGGTCCAAGTGAAGAACCACGGATTCCTTCCTGAAAGAGCATAAAGTAGGAGTCAGAGAGAGCCCCCAACTCAGAAATTCATCTTGCTGATGTTATTGCTATGAGAAATGTGAGTTTAATGGAAAGACAGGAGGAAGAAACCTTTCTCATTGGCTCGAAGGGGGGCCTGGTTAGAGCCTTTAAGACCAGGTTAAGTCTCCAAGTTGAAAAACGATGTACCGCTGGAGGACACAAAAGCCTAGCTGCCCTCAAAAACTTCCTGACATGAGGCTGGTCAGAAATTCTAGACCCCTCAGACTATCTCCGGGTACTTCCTAGCGCTGCCACCTGCCTGGACAGGGTATTTGGTTTACGGCCATTGTCCAAGCCCTGTTGGAGAAATAGTAAGATGTATTTAATCTTGGGCCTCTGAGAATTAATCCTCTGTGCCAGGTACCAGCTAGAGAACACCCTTCAGGTGCATTAGTAAATGCGCTTAGTCGAGCCTCTGGGAGAAGCCATTAAGGTGTGTTTCACTGCTTCTGAGTATCCAAGAGGTCACAGGGCTGACTGCTCAACAGCCAAGCTATCCGCTGAAAGAACTGGGGCTGACTGTGCAAGACGGGGCCCTGTGACAGGAAATCTGCTGTCGGCTCTAGCCTGAAGAGGTTCCGCTGTCTTGAGATTGACATGGTCTGGAAACCATGGCCGCCTTGGCCAGAACGGGGCTACCAGAATGACTGTGGCTTGCTCCCTCTTGAGCTTGCTGATCGTTTTGCTGAGCAGCGGGAAAGGGGGAAAGGCATACAAAAGACCCTTGGGCCATCTGTGATTGAGTGTATCCATTGCCTCCGCTTGTTGATGGAAGGTCCTGGACATGAACCATGGTCTTTTTGTGTTTTTTGGAGATGCAAACAGGTCCATTATGGGAGACCCGAACAGATGAACAATCTGTTTGAAGGTCCGACGATTGAGGGACCACTCTCCTGGATCGATATCCTTCCTGCTCAGCCAGTCTGCTGTTAAGTTGTTCCTCCCTCTGATGTGGGCTGCTGAGACTGATAGAAGGTTTGTCTGCCTATTCCAGCAACTTCATGGCCACCCTGGCAAATGGGACAGGGTCTGGAGCCCCCGTAATTCTTTAGGCGAATGCCATTGTGTTGTCTGTGAGAACAAGCACATACCTTCCTATTACTGATGGCGCGAACTCGAGAAGGGCTTGATTGCCCTCTGTTCTAACCAGATCGTGCTGTTTTTCAGGTCTGACTCGGACCACCTGCCCTGCGCCGCTAGGTCCAGCATGTGCTCCCCCCAGCCGTGTAGACTCGCATCTGTTGTTGTTACTACCCGTTCTGGCTCTAGTAGCCGGGACTCCACTGGTGAAGCTGTGAGGAGCTATCCACCATAGACGGGTGAATAGCACCACCTTGGTGCTGTCTGGTACCCTCAATAATACATTTGCTTTGGAGATTATCTGTAGCTGCCAAGGCCTAAGGAAGCCCTGAAGGGGTCTCAAATGGAAGCGAGATCACTTGAGGTGTTGCTGGCATGGGACCATTAGGCCTTGTAGTTTGGCTGAGGGAGAGGTGTTATGTTCTGGTGAAGGATTTTCAATATTAGCGCTCTGATTTTGGATTGTCGGTGAGACGGTATAAAGACCCTTTCCGCTATCATAGCGATTATCACTCCCAGGTGCTTGACAGACTGCGCTGGGTGTAGGATGCTCCTTTGCCTGTTGACTGTGAATCCTTGTGATTCTAGGTAGGCAATCATTTCTGTCACCACTAGGTTGGCTAGAGCGAGAGATGGGGCTTTGGCGAACGGATTGTCCAGATAAGGAAACACAACTATGCCCCTCATCCTGAGATTGGCAACTAAAGGGATCAGGATCCTGGAAAAAGTTCTGGGGGCCATAGCAGGCCAAATGAGAGAGCACGAGGCTGCCAACAAAAGCTGTTTTAACAAAATCTGAGCCACTGTTTGTGACTGAGATGGATTGGAATATGAAGATATGCCTCCTTTAAATCTAAAGAGGCGAGCCAGTCCCCTTGGGAAATGGCCAGACAGATAGACCTTACTGTCTCCATCTTGAATTCCCTTACTTCTATGGCCCTGTTGAGCGATTTTAGATCTAGCGTGGCCCTCCAGTCTCAGGTCTTTTTTGGAGACCAAGAATAATATTGAGTAGAGTCCCTGGCCTCTTTCTGCATCTGGAACTGGCTCTATTGCTCCTGTGCTTGCCAGCCTGGCTATCTCCTGTGACGCTGCCTGATGTTTTGTGTCGCTTTTGGATCTCTGGGCTAGGCAGAAGAATGCCCTTGGGGGCTCTGCAAATTCTATCACATATCCCTTCGACACCGATTCCAGAACCCACGTGTCTGTTGTTGCGAAGACCAACCTTTGCGCAAACTGAAGGCGGCGGCATCTTCCTACAGGTGGATTGGGGACGTCGGGTAGGTCATAGGAGTCAGAAGTCTTGTTTTCTGGCAGCAGGTCCAGCTCTGGCCCTACCCCTTGGGTTGGAGAACTTGTTGTACATGTTCCACCTGCCTCAAACTCTGCGTCCTCTGGTGTTGTAGGCTGTGCCTCCCCTCCTGTTGGAGCTGTTGAAAAGGAATGGCTTGCTGGAGCGGGCGAAAGGATTCAGAATTAAACTGGAGCAGTGAATGTTTTTTGTCTTTATCTCCTGCCTCAGATAGTATCTTGTCTAGAGACGTGCTGAAAACTGAAAAGCTTATCATCTTGGTAGGGGCCTGACACCAATAGGTTTTTTGTGTGCGGGTCGGCCCGCCAGGAACTTAACCAGAGTCTGAGCCTCGAGGTAACAGTAGTGGCCATGGTTCCGGCAGCCCAAACAACTGCATCGGTGGAAGCGGTGATTATAAATGAATTGGCCAGTGCAATGTTGGTAGAGAGTTCTCATGCCACTCTCTCGGAGGTGTTAGTGCGCCTACCAATGTCCACCCATTTCGTAATTGCCCTTGAAAAGTAGGATGTAGCCAGGGCATCTTAAGCACTGCTGAGACTGCCTCGAAGTTACAACGAAGCCCTGACTTGATGCCCCGGTCAGTTGGGTCTTTGGGATAAGGATCCCCTTTTTCAGGGAAAACTGACTTCCTGGCTAGAGACGCTGCTGCAGCAGCTGCCTTTTAGCGTATTAAAAACTGCTGCTTTTCCTTTCGAAATGCATGAAGGGCATCCTGGGTTTTGGTAAGCCTGGAAGTCTTATTGAGCTGCCCTCATTTTGCTCTTGAGCTTTTTGAAATCTCTGTTGAGCGTTCGGTTCTTCTCCTTGCCTGAGACCTTTGGTATATAATCTCTATCTGACTCCTCGTCAAAAGAGTCAGACTCCTTTTTGTTTGTCTTCTCCTTTACATCCAGGACCCTGTGCATTCACCTATCTTTTCCCTGGATGAGGAGGGAAATTCACAGTCCTGATCGCGCACTCCCAGATTTGGGAGTGAGGCTTGAGGCTCTGGGGAGTCCTCCCCTGACTCCTGGGAAGAGAAGTGGTGAACAGATTCCCCATCCTTCGAATCCTCTGAATCTTGGTCTCTATCTGGCCTCAAGGGCCTGCGGGGATGAGGCTGATCCTGATCCTCCTTGAGAGCTTGTGAGTGGGCAGAGGGGTTAGTCTCCTGTCCCCTTAGTTCTCCTTCACTAAGCTCCTCTGCTTCAGCCTCTTCCCCTCATCTGAGGAAGAACCCCACTTGCTCCATGACTGACTTGGGAAGAGGATTAGCTGCTCTAGATCTTTTGGGGGCGGGCTGCTGCCCTTTGCCTCCCAGGGAGCGCTTTTTGAAGGAGCCAGGGGGGTGGGGCCGCTTGTCTGCCTCTTTATGGAGCTGGTCCACAGACCCAATAATTTTATTTAGGGTTAGCACTGGTTTTACTGTATTGGCCGGGCGTTGTTCCTCCGTGGTCTGTGTGTCGGCGGCTGCTCAGGCTCCTTTCCTGCCGGATACCATTTTGCTTCTTTTTTGGCGTGCTTTTCCTGTCAGCGTCTAACTAGCGCTCTGCGTTCCCTTTCTGAGGCAGATAAGCAGCATGCCTGATGGGGGGGCTGCTGCGGCAAAGCTGCAGGCGGGAGGAAAAGCCGGGCAGCGGCAGGTTCGGAGAAGCAGAGGGAGCACCAGATGGGACCCACCCGTACCCACTCTATTTGTTGCCTGTGCCCGCAGGGACAGGCAGTCGAGTGGGTCAGTGACCCCAAACTAACTAAAAGCCCTGCTTGGGCTTGATACGGAGTTCTAAGACACTGCCTAGACCCTGGGTTAATCCCAGAGCCCAGGCTGGATTTAACTGCCAAAATGTGCACGATGCGCGTCTGATCCACCTCCTAGCTGCTGTGAAGCAGAAACCAAGTGGGGACAAAATGGAGGGTGCGGTTCCTCTGAAAAGGGAAAAATGATTGAAGATTTCTGCTTCCTCGTGGTGATGGCTGGAACCGCTTCCCAGCATTAAGAATACTTATCCTATGGAATTGAGGAGGACAGGTTTACTTGCCTAGAGAATACTTTAAGGCAAGACTTTGTTCCCTTTTGCTAATGCAAATACAACCTAATACCGTTGTCATGATGTCTGGAATAGATTTCACAAATCCAGCTTTCACAAACAATGGTTACTTTAAAACTTCCAAAGTCTGTCTTGTGAAACTTTCCTAGTGGTATTAACTAGACAGGAGGCACTGGGTTCCAGCAATGTCCCTCATGTGAATTCTTGGTATTACATTTCTTCTGAAAGCTGAAACCTGTTTCACGAGGGGTTTATCTCCCCTGAAGTTGATGAAAGCCAAACTTTTCAAGGCACCTACATACAAGTTGCCTGATTCTCAGAGGCCACATGTCAGGGGTTTTCATGTGACCTTCCTCTGTGGGATGGCCTACAATGCAATCCTAGCTATACATTATAGCTCCAGCAATGTGACTGATGCTCAAAAGTCATGATTAGATACAGGTCTCTGCCCCAAGGAGCTCACAGTCTATAATTGCTTTCACCACAAAATTATGCTCAACTAGTTCTCCATGGATTCCATTTTCAAACCACAATGTGTGAAATGAAGAATGTTTGCTTTTATCTCCTCTTCCTCAAATTGTCTCTTACCCTGTTGTTCATTTTCTTCTTTAGAAGCCTACTCATCCCCCTCCCGCTTCCTTTCCTTCCCCTTTCGCTCCTGTTCTTCAGTAGTTTCTCTTTCCAATTGGTTATCTTCCCTTTTACCCTTATACCGTTTCTGGTCTCGGGCATTAACAAACGGCATGACCGGCATCCACAAGTGAATGTTCACTTGGCTGTCTGGACAAAGTCCCTGAACATGTGTTTTGCCATTGGGTGTCCACGCATGATGTCACGGCAGCGGATGTGGGGAACGTCGTGTGGGCTAATGTGCACCTGCGTGTCAGTGTGCCATCGATGAGGTCCCCCAGGAACAGGGTTATTTTTATATGCTCAGAGTGAGTGGGGGTTGGAGCGGGAATCGGTGCTTACACAGGGGCAGCAGCAGTGGCTTTACTTTGGCAGCACGGGAGCCTCCTACCACTCCAGCTCGTCCCTGCTGCACCATAGGGCCGTTGAGTAGGTTCAGCACTCACGGCACGTGGGTGAGTGCAACACACACGACTCTCACCAGGGTTACTGTGCCACTTGTAAACACCCTTCCTTGCTGTGCTCCACGTGTGAGCAGAGAGGAACCATAGAGCTGGAAAAGCAGGGAATTACCAGCCCCTGGTCTAGATGCATCACATACTGCCTCATCCTCTAAAGCAGACTAGAAACTTGTTTCCGACAGGCTCCCGGTAATGAAGTTATCACAGATGCTTCTGAAAACAAATTTTGATTAAAATGTAAACGCTCTTTACCATAATATTACCCATTGGTCCAGTTTCACCCTCTCCGTACGTGGAAATAATGACATTGACGTTTTCTACAATACGCTGGAAGGTCTGATACAGCTCCTCTGGCTCTAGCTGCAGCTCCAACAGAGCGCGATCCATCTTGTTCATCATCAATACTGGCTTGATGCGCTCAGCAATCGCCTGACGCAGAACAGTCTCCGTCTGGACACATACGCCTAAAGAGAAAACAAAGAGTCAAGGGCCTACAGCTTCTGGGTCTGCTAAGAGAATCTTTGTTTCCTGTTGCGTTCGCCTTGGAAATCTCTGCCAATGAAGAGCTGCCTCAGATCAATCCTCACATCCTAGATGACCTTCAAGGTCCCTTCCAACTCTAGGATTAGTTGCTGCCTACGCCAGTCACACAGTCCCTGGTGTAACAATCCCCGAGCCTGCTCATCTTCTGGAAACCATAGAAGACTTCTTTGTTTGGTCAGGCATTTGGCAGGCAGGGATAGAGTTGGATGGGATGGGCAGCATATAAATTTGAACATACAAATAAATAAATAAATAAATTGAAGGAAAAGAGGGAGCTTCAGTTGCTCCCCTTCAGCCACCCCACTTTCTCAGGACACAGTTCTGAGAACTAGGGCTGCATACTTTGCATCCATGGTGCATGAGGGTGAGAACGACAGGCACAGTAATCACATTTTCTAAGGAAAAAACTGGGACAGAGCGCGTGAATGGATTTAAAAAAAATTATTATTATTATTATTATTATTAGCAAGCATTTATATAGCACCAGCAATGTACCTGGCGCTTTACAAAGTAATTGAATAGATACGGTCCTTGTCTTCGGGCTTACACTCAGAGACGGAAACGAAGGGAAATAAAAGGAGTGTAACATTCACGAAGATGCGAGGTCCCAGGTGCACGCGCTTAGCTTGGCTACATTGAGAATGATGGTTGGCTGGCCCATGTGGTGAGGATAGGAGTACACAGAGCTCAGGTAACAGACTGTACTGGATGGAGGGTATCAGCAGGAGTTAGGTGAGGGGAGCGAGGAGTCGGGGAGGGCAAAGCAGAAGAGGTGGGTCTTGAGGAGGGATTTGAAGGTATGAAGGGAGGGGGCAAGGTGGATGTGGCAGGGAGGGAGTTCCAGGCATGGGGGGCAGCTAGGGAGAAGGGATGAAGGCAGTTAGGGAAACGGGACAGAGGAGGAACGGAGTTTACAGGCTGGAGTATGGAGGGTGATAAGTGCAGAGAGGTAGAGGGGAGCGAGGTTATGAAGAGCTTTATAGGTGAAGACTAGGAGCTTGTGCAGGATTCATTCAGGAAGGGGGAGCCTGTGAAGAGAGGAGAGGAAGGGGCTGCACATGGTCGAAGCAATGGGCGAGGTGGAGGTGGCTTTTTCCTTTTATTATTATTGCTATTATTATTGAGGGATGATATTTTAATGTTTTATGGCATTTTATATTTTTATTGATATTGTTAGCCGCTCGGAACTGCCTGTGGCAGGAGGGGCGGGGTATAAAATCTTAAAATAAATAAAAGGACAGTATTCAAGGCCAGGGTGTTCCCCCTTGCACAGATCCATGGGCTGAAGTGTCTTGCAGGGGCTGTGTGTGTGGAAATGTAACTCCTAGGTAGGAGATGGGGCGGCTGGCCCAGAAGCATTCTGTGACCATCCAACAGGCTGTTGGCGGCCTGTGGAGTGTGGCCCCTGGGCTGCAGGGAAGGGGGGGAGTACAGGGTAGCCTTTGGGGGCTGTTGGGTGGGCAGTTATGTGCCACAAAAGAACTGTTCTAGGGGCTAAGATTTACAGCCGAGCTCAAATATGATACTAAGGATGTAATCGACTGCCGTTAAAATCAATGGAAGTTTTGACCCCAAGGATGCAAATCTCCATCCGTTACAGTCTACTGGACAACTCCCACTGACTTTAGTGGTGGTGACCTGCTTCCTACCCTTCCAGAGGAGGAAAACCAGCACAATAACTTTCTGCATCGCCCAACGATCATGTTTTTATCGATACCTTCCCCACGTGTACATTTAAACCTTCCCCCATTCACACACCCCTATCGAAATCTTCCAGATTCAAGCACTTACCAGAAACGCAGTCGACGACTACCAGGGCACCGTCCGTGACCCGAAGAGCGGCTGTAACTTCCGAGGAAAAGTCTACGTGTCCAGGAGAGTCAATTAAATTAATAAGGAAACCAGAACCATCTTTGGACTGCTTGATAAAGGCCAAGTCATTTTCTGAGAGCTCATAGTACAGAGAAATTGCCCTAGGAGAGAGAATATTTTATTTCTGTGATTTTAATTCTTTAGTCATCTGCAGCTTCTCGGTTAAGGAAACAGTCATCTCGGGAGGAAACGTACATTAAGGAGAAATGAAATAACTGATCAGAAGAAAGGACTATTTTTGGTGCATAAATAAAACACATGAAATACACAAACTTTATTTTGATTGTAATGAATTTGTTTTGATTCAAGGCTAGCACAACCAGAGAGCTGTTATTACAGCTAGAGTCTGAAGCAGCGAGCCACAAACCACTTACTCCGGAGTAGTCCGTTGAAGCCTGCAGGACTCCAATGGGATTACTCTGGAGTAAGTGATTTGTGGACTGGGGTCCGAGTCAGTGGGCTTTACAAACATATTGCCAACCAGTTAACTCTGTCCTGGTTCACAGAATGGTAGAGTTGGAGGGTCGCTCGGATGCAGGATGGCTACAGCTACAACATCCCCAAGAGATGGCTGGCCAGCCTCCACTGATGGAGAGCCCCAGCCTCCTTCCTCAACAGGCCATGGTCGCGCAGCCTAGTTAGGAAGAATTTTCTGATATTTGAAATCTACCTTCTTGTAATTTGAGCCCATTGTTTCTAGAGCTGCGCTCTGTATCGGTGCAGAACAGTTTGTTGCCTTCTTCCTGCTGGCAGGCCTTCAGACGTTTGAAGACTGCTATCACGTCTCCCCTTAATAATTTATTGGGTTATAATGTCTGAAATCTATGGGGTTTTCCCCCGACAGCTCCCTCCCATGTCACTACCTCCTTGTATACACCTGTGCCACATTTGTCCAGTTTATAGTCCTGACTTGTCTCATGCCTGAGGAAGGGCCTTGTGTGCCATGGAAGCTTACAACACGTTCACCAACAGTAGCTGGTCTGACAAAAAAGATCATCTGAATTACTTTGTCTCCTCCTACATTTGGGGCAAACAGAGTAATTGCCCCCTCTCTACATATATACACACAGATATATATGCTGCAAAACAACTCTAATGTAACTACCACCAACGCTAAGCTATCTGCAGACTTAATATGTGACCTAAACAAGCGAGTGACTAGGGAGTGCACTGGCAGAGCACTTTTGAGTCTACTATTAAGCAGGCATCAAATTTTACTCCTATGAATTCAAAGCTCCAAGGCACAGGAATAAAATTAGTCACTTGTTAAATTGATACAGGATTGGCTCTGAAAAATAACTAAGGGTGCAACTGTCAGGGTCCAGTATTAGAACCGGCACACTTGTGATCCTAGCTCCTTGTTCCTAACCAGCCCTTGTCCTGCCCCCTTTCAAACTGGAGCAATCTTCTGGTACGGACTACCTGTCTGGTCTCATGATTTTGCTTCTGGACTCCCCTTGGGCTTATTGTTCAGCTTGGCATGATTTCCGCCTTGACCCTTCAACTATAGTTTACGAATTGCCCTTTCCTGATCCGACTCTCCCCTGATCCAACTCATGTCCGGTACTGGTCCTGTCACAACTTAGCGTGGGCTTTGACCTGACACCCGACAGGAATCCTCCACCGTTAAAGTCAATGGAAGCTAAAACATTAATGCAATGAATGGAAGATTGTGTCCTAAATGTCAATGAATTGGATTAATTTAAAATGTGCTTCCAGTGTTTAAAATAACAAGTAGGAAATGTTTTATGAGTGGCATGGGGGATTGAGCAACCATAAGAATCTGCTTGATGATTTAGCACCTACCAATAAACGCTACTGCCCAGGAGACTCAGTACCACGAATAAAGCATTTCCAACTTGTTAAACACCGGAAGCATATTTAAAATGAAACCAATTCAATGACGTTTGGGACACAGTCTTTGACTCGAGCGCTTATTTGTTCACAAGAAAGGAAACGCGTGACACAGCACGTACAGTAGATAATCCAGGAGAAAGCATGTCAGCTCTGTGAAAGGCCTTGGCCCTGATGCCAGAATGTTTTAGGACTGAGAGTAGTCCATTTGTTTTATTAACTGAAATGAACGCAATCTAAACCCAGCACACGCCACAAAAGGGGGGTGCGTGCAATCTGCGCACAACCTCTGGGCAAAGAATGCAGCACCCCCCCCAAAGTGCGCACATCATGTGTGACTCCTGCGTGTGCAAATTTAGGATCGGGCCCGTCGTTTCTTCAGTAAATGAGACATTTCAACAACAATCTCTACGGCATTTTAATCAAAACAGAGCAAATGAGGGTGTTGGCCTCTCTGGGGATAGTACCCTCAGGAGTAGTTAGCAGAGATGTGAATCCCACTAGTGAATGGGACTCCCGACTGTGCGAACTGCTAGCGTGGGTGCTATATCCACGCTGCCCATCATCACTCTGCCTGGCCTATCAGCAATAACTAGGATAATTGTATCTTGTATTCTTCTAAAACCCATGGGTAATTTTGTTCTTCTAAAAATACCTACTTCACAGTGTACAAACTGCGGGGAGGCAATCTGAGTGTCGGATTACAGAATTCGGACAAAAAGGCTTTTAAATAGCCTTCTGGCACTTACGTAGACTTGATTGTGATGCATCTTTCCTGCTCGTCTTTCCGCGTGTCTGTGAATCGTGTTTCGCCAGCTCTGGCTGAGGCGATGATACCTGCTTTACACACCAGCGAGTCCGTCAGCGTGGATTTGCCATGATCAACATGAGCAATCACGGACATGTTCCTAATGTTGGACTTTTTGTCCATGATCGCTCGGATCTGGTCTACTGTGAAATTCACCTTGGGGAGGAAGAAAATAAAAGAATCAGTGCTAGAGGGTTTCCCCCACCCCGAGTGTAAAAAGATTATATATCCTATTGCAGTGCTTTCTGAAATATTTGCCAGTGTGATAACATCTGAGATGGAGGGCCCAATCCTCCATCCATTGAAGCAGATGGCTGAGCTCCCACGGATTTTAATGACCAGAGGGCTGTCCCCTTAGGAAGCACCCTTCTCCTATTCAAATCACAGACTCTTAGAGCTGGAAGGGACCTCGAAGGTCATCTAGTCCAACTCCTGCTCTGATGCAGGATGACAACAGCTACAACATCCCCGCCAGATGGATGTCACGGTAACTAAGGCCGCTTTCAGAGGGGATGCGCCCGTGCATGTCCACCCAGCGGACACGTCTGCAAACGCCCATCTAAAAGTATGTGTGGGGTGGGTGGGTGCGTGCTCCCACGACCCACGCACCTTCCCCCCCATCTCTCCCGCACGGAACAACCTGGGTTTTTCTTCGTTGCTCCATGCGGGGGCATGGGTTTCGTTTCATTTTATTTAGTGATTAGCCATTTCCATTCAATTAAAACTAAAACAAATACATAATGAAATCCAACATGGGTGCATGGGTATGAGCGCAAATCCATCCATCCCCCGCCGTGTGGACGCCCCCTGCTCCGCTCAGCGGAAGTCTGGACCTGCCTCCCAGCCAGGTCAGTTTAAAAAAACTGCCCGAGTTAAACGCTGCAACTTCTAAACCTCATGAATATATTCCCTCCTCTCCCGATGTACTCCTCTCCCTTGTTTTTTGTAGATTGTAAGCCCTTTCAGGTGTTAATTATTTATTTATTTAAATGTATATGACACCTGTAGGCTCAGAGCTGCCTGCAACAATCAAAATATATAAAACTCATACAAAAATAGCCTAAAAAATTCTCAACTCTACCAACCCCCGCACGAAAACTACCCGATACCATCTTCCTAATTTCCCACACCCAAACCCCCCTCACAAACCACCCCATCCAGTCTTACACCACTTCCGGAAACATGCTCAGGCCTGAGCTCGACCAATCCTCCAGGGGAAGGGCGTTCTGTAACATTAGAACTCCCCTCTTGTTCAGTGTCTCCCTGTGAGCCCTTGTCGTACGAACGCACAGGAAGACGCTCTTGGCCGATTGAAAGGGCCACCATGGGTCATGGAAGGACAGACCGTCTTTCAGATATGTGGAGCCCAGGCTGTTTATGGCTTTAAAGGTGAAAACCAGCACCTTGCATTGTGCCCAGAAAGCTATAGGAAGGCAGTACAGTTTGGCGCCCCGGTGTAACATGCTCCCAGTGCCTTGTCCCAGAAAGGGAGCCAAGCCACCACATTCTGCACCAGCTGCAGCTTCCAAACAGTCCTCCAGGGCAGCCCCACGTAGAGCGCATTGCAATAATCCAGCTTTGAGGTGATGAAGGCATGGATGACGGTGGCCAGATCCGAATCAGAAGGAAACGGCTGCAGCCTGCACACCATATGGAGTTGGTGAAAAGTGCTCCTGGCTACTGCCGCACCCTGACAATCCAGGTCCAGAAGCGCACTCCAAGGCTGCAAACCTAACTGACCACAGCGGGGCCTGACTCCATCAAGAACAGGAGTTCCAGTCCCCTCCAGGTCACAAGGTCAGCCAATCATCGCTACTTCGGTCTTGTCTGGATCCAGCTTCAATCGGCTGATTCTCATCCAGTCCCCGACAGCAGCCAGGCATCGGGTAAAGCAGTGAGACTGCAGGGCCTGGGTCCGATGACAAAGAGAGGTAGAGCTGGGTGTCGTCAGCACATTGATGACACCTCACCCCAAACCTCCAAGTGACCTTGCCGAGCGGCCTCATATACACGCTGAACAAGAGGGGAGACGGAATAGAACCCTGCAGGACCCCACAGGGGAAATCCCAAAGGGACGAGGAGCAATTGCCCATCGCCACCCTCTGCAGCCTCCCTGACAGGAAGGAGTGAATCCACTCACGCGTGGTCCTGTGCACCCCCACCAGCTCTTACAGTCGTGGCAACGGCACCTCAGGATCGCTGAAAGGTCTAACACGATCCACAGGGTAGCATTCCCCAAGCGCAGGCTGTCTCCGAGCCAGACCCAGGGCGAAAGCTCCTCAAATGCGTCCAGGAATTCGATGGCAGCAAAATGAGCCTGGAAGTGTCAGGTAGGGACTCTCGCTACTGATTGTAGAGCACCAAGCACCGTGATGTTGCTCTAATAAAATGAATTAATTAAGATGGCTGCCAAGCCTTCAAAAAGAATCATCTCTGCTGGAGAGCCTACAATCTCCTTAGGCAACTGTTTCCATTGCTGCACAATTCTTACTGTTGAAGTTTTTTCTGATATTTAACTAAAAACTTGAGCCCATTATTTCTAATCCTGTCCGCTGTAGCCATGAAAAACAGTTCCTTGCCGTCTTCTTCATAGCAGCCCCTAAGATATTTGAAGACTGCTGTCATCTCTCCCCTTAACCCCCACTTTGCTAAGCTAAACATGCCCAGTTCCTCAGCCTTTTCAATGGGTTCAGGATTTGAGCAGAAAATATAATCCTGTGACCCCGAACAGCAACGAAGACATGAAAAGTATATAAACGATGGGTGGGAACAATATCACAACTGCAGGTGGCATGACTGCCCCCAGGGTCCCAATCCATCGCTTGGAAACCTGTCCTATTTCAAGGGTATGTGAAACAAATTATTCACTTTGTGCTTGGCACAATATGGCCCTGCATTGCGCCACTGGGCCATAAACCCCATTTACCAAATTACAGACGTCAATATAGCTTTATCAATTCTGGAGGGACGGTACAAACAGATCCCGTGGGCTCTGCGCCTAGGCCCCTTATGCCAGCTGAAGGCGATAGATACATTAGAGCATGTTCTCTTCCATTGCCTTGCTCTACTAGGCCCAAGAATTAAATACCTTAAAAGGCCCTACTTTGGGTCCACTCCTCTCGTGCAAAGATATTCAGAGCTTACTTGGGCCAACTGATTCAGCACACTCTAGAGCAGTGGCAAAATTCGGAGTGGCAGTTTGGAGAATTCGACGCCCGTTCTTTTGCTCCCCCAGGTAGTCTGGTTCGGGAGGGGCCTATGTATAAGCTTGGGTGATAGTAGGTTCGGATGTAAGGAGACCTGTCTAAGATTGTTTGTAGTATTAATTTGGGCTTTGATTACTGATTTCTGATGTATATCGGTGTTTTTTAGTATCTTTTTGTATTTATATTGTTATGTTATGTGAATTTGTTAAAGGGCTCTGCCCTGCAAATAAATTCTTTTACCATACCTTAAAAAAAAAAAAAATAGCTTTATCCTATGTTGAGGCCAAGCAAACTGCATAGAAGGCAGTGAGATGGGGGAAACTTTTGCCTCCCAGGAGCCACTCTGAAAATAGCTACAAGCTTTGAGCGCACATAGAAGTTTGGGGCAGGGTGTGAGACCCCAAAACAAGAAACATAAATTAAGGCCCTGATCCTGAAAATGTGTATTGTTAGCTACAAACGACATGGGCCCCAATATCTGAAAGACCGCCTCATCCCTGATGTCCCATTGTGGCCTCTGAGCTCAGCCAGCAGTGCCCTCTTGAAGGTACTAAGTTTCCACCAGGAGGGTACGCAGAAACGTTCTCGGTGGTTGCCAAACCATTATGGAACTCCCTTTCTCCCCCCGCTGCAGACAGTGCTCCGGCTGGGTAGTACTACCTTGACCGGCAGGCGGCAGAAGAGTAAAACTTTTGTGCGCATGCGCGTACTGCGCCGCCGCTCCCTTCTCCCCAGTTCGTTCTTCTGCCTGATTGGTTCTTCGCAGGCTCCGGGAGAAGACTTGGAAAAATTTTCACGCCGCACGTGGTTCCGGGGGGGGGGGNCTCCGGCTGGGTAGTACTACCTTGACCGGCAGAAGAGTAGAAACTTTTGTGCGCATGAGCGTACTGCGCCGCCGCTTCCTTCTCCCCGGTTCGTTTTTTAGCTGGTTCTTCGCAGGCTCCGGGAGAAGACTCGGAGAAATTATTTTCAGGACGCATGGGGTTCGGGGGGGGAAAGCATTGTGTACAGCCTCCCCGCTGGGACAGCTTGTCCCCTCTTTTTACCACCTCCCACCCCGCTGCCTGGGAGGCCGGAGAAGCCCACAGGGCGCCGCGCTCAAGCCCGGCTCAGGAAGGATCGGGCTCGCTCCGCCGTGGCGCAACCGTCCTCTGCCGCCGCCGCAGCATGGCTGGGAAAAAGACTTTGCCGGCTGATCCTCCCAGAGGAAGAGAGGAAAGCCGAGGTCCCATTCTCTCCCTCACGACAGTGACGGGAGAGCGGGCTCTACCAGAGAGAGAGAGAGAGAGAGAGAGGAAGGTAGCTGCAGCAATGGAGGTAAGAAGGGGAGTTAAGGCTCTCCGATCGCCTCGCTTCTCTCCTGGTCCCCTCATCTCTCTCCTCCGCCGTCCCTATCGTGAGAGGACTATAATCGGGGAAGAAGCTCTCTCCACCCTTCGCCCGCTTCTCCTCCCCGGAGGAAAGCAGCTTTATAGCCCCTTTTTAATATATTGGCAGGTCTCCGCAGGCGGCGCCCCTACAAGGTCCCCTCAGAAAGACTCCTGCCAGCAGCCACAAGCCACTTTGCAGCCTCAGGTCTCCCAGGCAGATGGGCTGGCTCAGTTGAACTCAACTATGGCCAAGATGGTTGAATACATCTCCTGGCTGTGCGAAAAGCAGGGCAGGAAAAGGGCCCCCAGGCCTTCACAGGCGAGGTCCCCCATAGCTAAAAAAAAAAGGAGGGGAAAAGGGCAAGAGAAAAGGAGGGGAAAAGGAGAGAGTAGGGAAACTCGCCCACCAGGCGGCGCGAGATCCCTCCATTTAGGCTCGCCTCAATCCTCACCCAGTGGCTCGGAGGAGTTTCGTGGGCCTTCAGCCTCTGACATCCTGCAATCAGACATAGACTCCGGTTCCTCTTACTCAGAGGAAGAGGAGGGAGAGTGGCAGGAACCAGCACAACCCGATAGGGAACAGGATAGACATTTCCCCCTCTCATTTAGGGAGGAGTTAATGGAACAGGTCATAAAAACCTTACAGCTGGAGGAAAAACCTTCAAAAGATAAGTCATCCGAATCTGAGGAGGAGGAGGATGCTAGACAGCTCCTTCCGTCTGCCTTGGGTAGGGATCACGGGGTGCCCTTAGACAAGGCATTCGAAAAGCTCTTGATCTCAGAATGGAAGACCCCAGCAAAGACAGCGAGACTGAATAAGTCTCAGGAAGCACTGTACAGGTTCTCCAGGAGGAAGGAGTACCTGTTGAAATCCCCTAAGGCGGATGCAGCGGCTGCCTCCCTAGCAAGGCAGATGGTGTTCCCAACAGAGGGTGATTGTTACCCGAAGGACCCTTCAGAGAGGGCGCTGGAGGGCATTCTCAGAAAGGCTTTTGAGGCAAACTCCACAGCTATTAGAATTAACATCCTAGCTTCATACGTAGCCAGGGCGTCTATGGCATGGTTACAGGAGATGCAGTCACCATCGGTGACAGATAAGAGGGCAAAAACCCTGTCAGCAAGGGTTGTTCTGGCTAGTGCATTGATGACGGATGCCACTACAGACGCACTGGCCTGGTCAGCCAGGGCAGCAGGTCTGGAGATCATGGTTAGACGTAGAGCGTGGCTCAGGACTTGGTTGAGGGATAACACAGCTAAGAACCTCCTGGTGTCTAGTTCTTATAGGGGACACAAGCTCTTTGGGACTTGCCTTGACAAGGTCCCGGAGGACGTGAATGATAAGCATAAGAAAAAGACACTGCAGCAGCTGGGGGTTAAAAAGAAGCCCTTTCACACCCCCTATTTTCGTTTTTGAAACCCCCAGTATTCAAATCCATTCCCCTCAGGGCAGAGAAGAGGCCAGTTTCAGGACAAGGACTGGCACAGACAGGGCTTTTGTTTCAGGGGCCAATACCAGCGTAGACGACAGCGAGGTAGGCCACGAGAGCACCCTGGCCCATCCTCAGCCAAGCAGGCATGACTGTCTGAGAGGGAAGGAATAGGAGGACATCTATCAGGTTTCGTGGAAATCTGGACAGAGTCCATATCAGACCAGTGGGTTCTCAAAATCATAGCACAGGGTTACAGATTAGAGTTCCTCCAAAGACCAAGGGCCCACTTCATTTCCTCTCCCCTGTCAAAGAACCATCAGAAGGCATTAGCCATGTCATCAGAGATAGAAAGATTAACCTCCATGGGGGCGCTAGAGAGAGTTCCGGAGGAGCAAAAGGGATGCGGCCTCTACTCTATAATTTTCCTGGTGCCAAAGAGGACGGGGGAATGGAGGACAGTCCTCGATCTCAAGAGGCTGAACCAGTGGATCTCACCCAAGAGATTCAAGATGGAGACGGTCTCCTCAATCTGCCAAAATCTCTCCAAGGGGGATTGGCTAGCCTCATTACACCTGAGAGAGGCTTACCTCCACATTCCTGTCCTTCCAGCCCACAGGAAATGGCTTCGTTTTGCCATCAACGACATGCATTGGCAGTACAGGGCTCTTCCTTTCGGCCTCTCATCAGCGCCTCGGACATTTTCCAAGACACTGGTGACGCTTATAGCGAATCTTCACAGGGAAGGGATACACGTGTTCCCTTACCTCGACGATCTACCGGTCAAGGCACAGACGCAGGAGTCAGCATCCCAGAGTGTGGACAGGGTCATCACGTATCTATCCCGCCACGGCTTCATAGTGAATTTTCAGAAACGCCACCTGACTCCCACACGCAGATTAGAACATTTGGGGGTGATCATAGACACTGCCCGAGATATCACTTGCGTCCCAGAAGAAAGGAGGAAAAAGAGCCGCCTTCTTGCTCTTCTCCTTCAAGCCAGTTCCCGCTTGAGGCTGAGACGCTAGCCAGATTACTGCGGCTCATGGTCTCTTGCTCCCGACACACAGCGTGGGCCCGACACACAGCGTGGGCCCTTACAGTCCTTGCTGGCTCCTTTCCAGAGAGAGCTTATGCAAGGGGCAAATCCCTGGGTCTTCCTCCTGGGACATATAAGACCCTTAATGTCCTGGTGGTTAGAGCCAAAAAGATTCCAACAGGGGGTGCCACTCACAGAGCCTCCTCGATTGGTCGTCACCACCGATGCGAGCCTCAGGGGATGGGGGGCTCACATGAATTCTGTCTCAATACAGGGGTTGTGGAGCGAGAGAGACCAGAAAAGATCCATAAACTTTCTGGAGCTAAAAGCTATTCGCCTAGCTCTTCTAAAGTTTGGACCATGCCTGAGAAAATCGCATGTACTTATTCACACAGACAACACGACAGCGAGAGCCTACGTCAAGCACTAGGGGGGATGCAGATCCAAACCCCTGCAGAGAGAAGCGGCTCTCCTGTTTTCATGGGCTCAGGTTCACTTGGCCTCCCTGAAGGCAGCGCACATAAGGGGTCAGAGAACTCTCATGCGGACTGGCTGAGTCGAAGGGAGGTGGGTCCGCACGAGTGGTCCCTCAACAAGAGCGTATTCAGAATGATTGTCAGGAGATTCGGGATACCAATCCTGGACCTCTTTGCAACAAAAGAAAACGTGCAGGTGGAATGATTCATAACAGGAATAAGGGCTCAAAACGATCTTCCCCCGGACGCGTTAAACCAGGAATGGCCAAGGGGTCTGCTATATGCATTCCCTCCCTTTCCATTACTTACCCGTACAATAGCAAAGATCAGGAGGGAAGGGGCCCAGGTAATCATCGTGGCACCTTGGTGGCCAAGACGACGGTGGATCTCAGCTCTGATGGAGCTGGCAATCCAAGACCTGTTTCGCCTCCCATTGTCTCAGGATCTTCTCTCTCAAGGACTGGTATTCCACGAAAATCCCAGTGTGCTAAGTCTAACAGCCTGGAGGTTGAGAGCCTAGCATTGCAGGGCATGGGGTACTCTGGCTCGGTGTTAAAAACTCTCCTACAAGCTAGGAGGCCAGCGACTAGAAGATCCTATTCTGCAACGTGGAGGGTCTTCTTCCTATGGGCAGCGGAGAGGAATTTTGATCCTTGCTCAACGTCCATCTCTCAGGTATTAGAATTTCTGCAGCATGGGCTCGACAAGGGGCTGAGGTATAACACGCTGGCGAGACAAGTGTCCGCGCTCAACTCAGTTCTTGGGGCGGTGTCCAGCATGGACATAAGCTCTCATAGGCACGGGAGACAATTTCTGAAGGCGGCAAAGCACCTGTCACCCCCCGTGATCCATCGATACCCTTCTTGGGATCTTAATCTGGTGATCGACGCGCTGACTCTCTCATGTCTCGCTGTATTGGCTCTCCATCAAGGTGGTGTTTCTGGTAGCAGTCGCTTCAGCTCACAGAATGTCGGAGCTGGGGGCTATGTCCATGGAAGATAACGTCTGTAGTTTTTTGTTACATTGGGGCTGGACCAGGCATTTAACCCCAAATGTAATTCAGTTTTTCACAGAGAGCAGGAGATTGTCCTTCCCTCGTTCTGTCCTAACCCAGTGAACCGCAGGGAGAAAAAATGGAGCGCTCTTGATGTAAGGAGGGCCATTAAGATTTATTTGCGTAGGACTAAGACCGTTAGAAAATCTTCAGCCTTGTTCGTTAACGTAAGGCCCAGCATAGTGGGAATCAGAGCCTCGAAAACGCTAATTTCAAAGTGGGTTAAACAGGCCATAGTGGAGGCATACGAGGCTAAAGGCAAGCCGCCTCCTTTACAGATTTGGCCTCATTCAGTGCGAGGGGCAGCAACCTCATATGCTTTTAGGGCCAGGGCGTCATACGCTGAAATCTGCAGGGCTGCGACATGGGCATCATTACATTCCTTTGTCCGACGCTACAAGATTGACACCTTTCAGTCAGCGGAGGCAGCTTTTGGGAGGAGAGTCCTACAGGCGGTATTGGAGCCTCCAGCGACTGTTCCTTGCCCCCCCTAAATGTCCGGATGGCTTGGGTCTATCCCAGCCGGAGGACTGTCTGCAGCGGGGGAAGAAAAGAATTCACCGAGGTAGGTGACCAATTCTCTTTTCTTTGGAGATTTACCTTTTTGTTTGGCCAGCTTTTGGCAGACAGGGATAGGGATAGGGACAGGGTGGGGATTGGGCAAGGTGGGATTTTAGGGAGTTGAGGTAGGTTTTTAAAGGTTTTTTTCTATACTCTGCATGCTTTTTATATGTTGTAAGCTACCCTGAGCCTTAGGGAAAGGGTGGGGTAGAAATTTGAATAAATAAAAATAAATAAAATAAATAAATATAGGCTGCTGAAGTCAGTGGGCATCTGCAGGCTCAAGTGTTCACAGGTTAAGGGTCTTTTAACATCATAACTCTATGATCATCCTTGCCTGATTTGACCAGCAGTGTACAGTAGTGTAATGCTAACATAGGCCATGGACAAACTTCCAAAGTGGCTATAACATTCACACTTGCACAATGCAAGTGTACTGCTGCTACAGCTATGAGCCTACACTTGAGTCATATCCCCAAGAAGGTTCTTTTCTGTACTGATAAGGACACATTTTTAAAAGAAAAAACCCACAGGGTGCAATCCTGACTCCACTGAAGGCAAAACTCCTCTGATTTTAATGGAACGAGGATTGCAGCCTCTGATTCTGCATTACAAGATGGGAACTTTTTTTT
>QEPC01004899.1:55659-65940 GCA_003113815.1 Sphenodon punctatus | reverse complement strand
GGTACCTGCTTCCCCATGTCACCATAGAGAGATGCCCCTCAAATCCCCTCCTGGGTACCTGCTTCCCCATGTCACCATAGAGAGAGACCCCCCAAATCCCCTCCTGGATACCTGCTTCCTCATCCCTCAAATCCCCTCCTTGGTACCTGCTTCCCCACGTCACCATATAGAGATGCCCCTCAAATCCCCTCCTGTGTATCTGCTTCCTCATCCCTCAAATCCCCTCCTGGGTACCTCCTTCCCCACGTCACCATATAGAGATGCCCTTCAAATCCCCTCCTGGGTACCTGCTTCCCCACGTCACCATAGAGAGATGCCCCTCAAATCCCCTCCTGGGTACCTCCTTCCCCACGTCACCATATAGAGATGCCCTTCAAATCCCCTCCTGGGTACCTGCTTCCCCATGTCACCATAGAGAGATGCCCCTCAAATCCCCTCCTTGGTACCTGGTTCCCCATCCCTCAAATCCTCTGAATGACTTAGTTTGCTATATGAAAACAACTGATACCCACGCCCCAAGGATTGGTGCTCGTCGTGTGCCGTTGGTATTGTACGCAGACGACACGGTTTTGATATCACTGACTCCTGTGGGCTGAGGAGAGCAATGGCAACTTTTGGAAACTATTGCCAGACAGAGATGCTGACTATCAACTTCACAAAAACGAAGGCTATGGTAGCGGGGGTTAGAGGGGCGTATAAATTGCACTGCTGGGCAATTAAGGATAACCCTATTGAGCAAGGTTCGGCATTTACTTACCTGGGGGTGATTTTTTCTGCCCATAGTAGTTGGATGATCCGTTTTAAAGCCCTACACAATCTTGTGGGAAGATCTACCTCAGCTGTTATTAAATTTTTCTGTGGTCAAGGGGGGAAGTTGGTTTTACCAGCCCTACGGTTATTTAGGGCTAAAGTAATTGGCCAATTATTATACGCCTTTCCGGCGTGGGGTTTGGCGTTTTTTAAAAAATTGGAACAATTTCAAAATAAGTTTCTACGGGCAATGCTGGGGGCCCCAAGGGGAACCCCCCCCCAGGTGTTTTTAAGAGCAGAAGCCCTTTGCCTTCACCTTAGAACTTATACTCTTCAAGCATTGCTTATTTATTGGATTAGGGTGGTTCTTTTTCCCCCCATTGGCTAAAAGTAAGTTGCTAGCTATGACTATTGCTTCTGGACTTGGGGATCAATGGAAGGACCTGAGGAGGCAGGAAATTTGTAAGTTAGGTTTCTCCCTAGAGTGTTTGGGGTACCTTGGGTTTAAGGTTGCAAGAGACCTAGTTAAAAGACGCCTAAAGGACCAGACTCTACAATCGGAGAATGCTCTCATCATGGCCATGCAGAAGGTGGCCCCAGACTTCATGCCATACAATTCAGTTCCTCCCACCCCCTATTACCTCTTTGTATGGCAGGATGCCTCAAAACGGGCAGCCTTCTTCAAAATGAGGGCAAATGTTTTCCCATCGGTGGTCCTGGAGGGTCGATACGCCGGTATTCCCCATGACCAGCGCTTGTGTGCTCTGTGCCATTTGGGGGAGGGAGACACGCCGTACCATTATTATTATTATTATTATTAAACATTTATAAAGCGCCAGTAACAACCTGGTGCTGTACAGAACATATAATCAGCTGCGGTCCCTACCTGTGGCTTACAATCTAAAAGACAAGGAGGGGGAGACAAGGAGAGGGGACAGCGGGAGAGACATGGGAGAAGACAAACAAACATTCAGGCGGATGCGAAGTCTCAGGTGCGTGTACTTGGCTTGGTTACAAGGTGGTCGGTAGCAGCAGTCAGCAGAGGAGGGCTGACAGTAAGAGCAAGGGGAAAGACTAGAGGGCATTGGGAAAGGCAGCATGGAAAAGGTGGGTCTTGAGGAGGGATTTGAAGGAGCGGAGGGAGGAGGCGAGGCGGACGTCGGCAGGGAGGGAGTTCCAGGCATGCGGGGCAGCGAGGGAGAAGGGACGAAGGCGGTTGGGCGAGCAGGAGAAGCGAGGGAGAGCGAGGGAGGGGACAGCGGAAGAGCGGAGAGCGCGCGCAGGAGCGCGTAGGGCGATTAGGTCCGAGAGGTAAGGGGGAGCTTGGTCATGGAGCGATTTGAACGTGAAAACCAGGAGTTTGAACAGGATACGTTCAGGAAGGGGGAGCCAGTGAAGGGAGAGGAGGAGAGGCGTCACATGGTCGAAGCGACGGGCAGAGTGAATGACCTTGGCGGCAGAGTTTTGGATCGCCACAAGGGGGGACAGGTGGGAGCGAGGGAGGCCAGCAAGGAGGAGGTTGCAGTAGTCGAGGCGAGAGATAACCATGGCATGAACAAGGATTTTGGCCGAGGAGACAGATAGAAAGGGGCGAATGCGGGCAATGTTGAGGAGAGCGAATCGGCAGGATTTGGCCACAGAGTCAATGTAAGGTTTAAAGGAGAGGTGCGTGTCAAAAATGAAGCCCAAGCTGCGGGCACGGAGAACAGGACGGATGGTGACCCCATCAATGCAGACGGTCAGGTCAGAGGGAGAGGAGGGGGAGGGAGGAAAAATGAGGAGTTCAGTCTTGGCCATGTTCAGTTTGAGTTGGCGTCGGGACATCCAGGCGGAGATATCAGAGAGGCAGTCGACGAGGCGTGAGCGGACAGAGGAGGAGAGAGAGGGGGTAGAGAGATAGAGTTGGGTGTCATCAGCATAGAGATGGTATTGGAACCCGTGGGAGGCAATAATTTCACCAAGGGACCGGGTGTAGATAGAGAAGAGGAGAGGGCCAAGGACAGAACCTTGGGGAACCCCAACCGAGAGGGGAAGGGAGGGGGAGGTCGACTCGGGGAGGGAGACATTAAAGGAGCGGTCAGAGAGGTAGGAGGAGAACCAGTCAAAGACAGAGCCACGGAAGCCCAAAGAGTAAAGGGAGTCCAAGAGGAGCGAGTGGTCGACAGTGTCAAAGGCGGCAGAGAGGTCAAGGAGGACAAGAACGGAGTAGTGGCGCTTCGATTTAGCGACAAGTAGATCATTGGTGATCTTGGCCAGGGCAGTTTCAGTAGAGTGGAGGGGGCGGAAGCCGGACTGGAGAGGGTCGAGGGAGGAGTTGGCAGAGAGGAGGTTCAGGCAGCGGGAGTAGACGACACGTTCCAGGAGCTTCGAAGCAAAGGGAAGGAGGGAGACCGGCCGGTAACTAGAGGGATCGAAAGGGTCCAGGGTAGGCTTTTTGAGGATGGGGGAGACAGTGGCATGTTTGAAGGCAGAGGGGAAGGAGCCTGTGGAAAGGGAGAGATTGACAACATGCAGAAGGGGGGGAGCGACAGTGGGAGCAATAGAGGTCAGGAGGCGGGAGGGGATCGGGTCAAGGGGGCAGGTGGAGGGGTTGGATGAAGAGAGAAGAGCAGAGATTTCCTGGAGAGAGGCAGGAGGGAAGGATGCGAGGAGGGAGGGGGGCGGGGGAGGGGGCGGGAGGGGAGCGGGGGGCGGAGGGGGGCGGGAGGCAATATCCCGACGGATCTTGTCAATCTTGGAGGTGAAGAACGACGCAAGATCCCGAGCAGCAAGGGAAGAGGGCGGGGGAGGGCAGGGGGGTTTGAGAAGGGAGTCGAAAGTAGAGAAAAGGCGGCGAGGGTCGCGGGAGAAAGATTCGATCCTAGAGGCATAATAGCGCTGCCTAGCTAGGGAGATAGCCGAGGAGAGGGAGGAGAGGGAGAATTTGTAATGGAGGAAGTCAGGGAGGGAGCGGGATTTGCGCCAGAGGCGTTCGGCAGCCCGGGCGCAGGAGCGGAGGTAGCGGATGGCAGGGGTAAGCCAGGGGCGGGGGTCGAGGGGGCGGACGGGGCGAGCAGAGGGGGGGGCAAGAGAGTCAAGGGTCGAGGAGAGAGAAGCGTTGAGAGCAGAGACAGCAGAGTCAGGGGAGGAGGAGGCGAAAACGGGGGGGAGAAGGGGGGAAAGATGTGCGGCAAACTCCGAGGGAGTAAGGGCCTGCATATTGCGGAAGGGGCGCATAGAGGGGGAGGCGGAGGGGGGTCGGTGGGAAAGGCTGAAGGAGCCGAGGAAGTGATCAGAACTAGGGAAGGGGTCAAAGGAGAGGTCAGTTAGAGAACAGTTTCGAGTGAAGACGAGGTCGAGGGAATGGCCGTCAGTATGAGTGGGGGAGTCGGTCCAGAGTCGGAGATTAAAGGAGGAAGCGAGAGAGAGAAAGCGGGAAACAGAGGGGGCGGAGGGCGTGTCAACGTGAATGTTGAAATCACCAAGGATAAGAGTGGGGATATCATCGGAGAGGAAGAAGGTGAGCCAGGATTCAAAGTCCGGGAGGAAAGAGGAGAGGGAACCCGGGGGGCGGTAGATGACAGCAACCCGAAGGTGTAGAGGGGAGTATAAGCGCACAGAGTGGGCCTCAAAGGAAGGGAAGGAGGAGGAGGGGGGAGGGGAGAGGGTTTTGAATTGGCAGTGCTTAGCAAGGAGCAAGCCCACACCACCACCCAGGCCCTCAGGGCGGGGGCGGTGAGAGAACGACAGGCCCCCGGAGGATAGAGCAGCCGGGGTAACAGAGTTGGAGGGCGTGATCCAGGTTTCCGTAAGAGCCAGGAGTTGAAAGGGGCGAGAGAGGAAGAGATCGTGGATGAAGGGAGCTTTAGCCACGGACGAGCGGCAGTTCCAGAGGGAGCAGGAAAAAGGCAATTGGTGTTTGGGAAGGCAGGGGATGCGGATGAGGTTGGGGGATGGGGAACGGCCGGGTTTAGGCCTAGGGGGAATGGGTAAGGGGGGATGAGGGTGGGGAGGGGGGATGGGCGTGGGTGAGGATAAGGGGTAGGTTGGCTGGAGAAAGGCTGCTGGTGAAGGGAGAGGGAGAAGGAGGGGGTGCGTGAGAGAGGCTAGAAGGAGGGAGGTGAGAGAGGGCGAGGAGGTGAGGGAGGTATAGGGAGGCATCATAGGTATTACCTGTTCAGTATCGGGGGGAGTCCAGGCCTGCAGGTGTCGTGTGCGTGCTGTCAGTGGGGTGGCCCCTCGCTGTCCTCGCTCTGGCCGCACAACGGCCACAAAACGGCCAGCGCCCTTTTGTTGCCGCCCGCTGGGCGCGGGCGTGCACCTTTGGCTTGTGGCTATGGGGTGGGGCCCTGCTCACCTGGAGGGGCTTTGTTTGTCGCTGTACCATATTGTTTGTCGCTGTCCTTTTTTCGCTGGACCCAGATATAGATACCTAGGGAGACTTTCCCTGAGTAATGGGTCTCCGGTCAATAGTTTGTGGAGTCTTTGGAATCCTTCTGACTCTGAAACTGCTAGGGCAGTGGCTAGTTTCTGTAGGGCGGTTCTACAGATTAGACAGCAAATGACAGCCCCCCCTTGAGTGTTTTTAAGGAAGAAGAAACCTGCAGCCTATTAGCTTATATTGTTCTAGATAGAATGGTTGGCATGTGCTATTCATTTATTATAAATTTTTATTCTTGATTTTTCCCTGGGGTATGGTTTTCAATTTCGCCCAGGCTGATTGTTGCTGTTTATTTTGTATTTACTTGTAATTGTTATGGCTTATCGCTAAACAATAAATTTTGATTGATTGATCCCTCAAATCCCCTCCTTGGTACCTGCTTCCCCATGTCACCATATAGAGATGTCCCTCAAATCCCCTCCTTGGTACCTGCTTCCCCATGTCACCATATAGAGATGTCCCTCAAATCCCCTCCTTGGTACCTGCTTCCCCATGTCACCATATAGAGATGTCCCTCAAATCCCCTCCTTGGTACCTGCTTCCCCATGTCACCATATAGAGATGTCCCTCAAATCCCCTCCTTGGTACCTGCTTCCCCATGTCACCATATAGAGATGTCCCTCAAATCCCCTCCTTGGTACCTGCTTCCCCATGTCACCATATAGAGATGTCCCTCAAATCCCCTCCTTGGTACCTGCTTCCCCATGTCACCATATAGAGATGCCCCTTTGTCAGGTATCTCTGTATATGCTATCCATTAAGGTGGCATTCTTGGTTGCGGTGACATCAGCTAGGAGAATGTCCAAGTTGGACGCTCTGTCGATGGAGGAAAATTTCTGTATTTTCCATAATCAATCGGTCACCCTCAGATTAGGTCAGGCCTTTATCCCAAAGTGTAATTCTCTCTTCCACAGATCCCAGGAACTGGTACTTCCTTCTTTCTGCCTGAAACCAGTGCACACGAAGGAGAAGCTGTGGCACACCCTGGATGCCCGTTGGGCATTAAAAATTTCTCTCTCACAGACTCACGGCTTTAGGAAGTCCACAGCCCTTTTTGTTAATTTGCGGGAAAGCCTAAGAGGTACCAAGGCTTCTAAGTCCTTGATATCGAAGTGGGTTAAACAGGCGATAATCGAGGCTTATAAGGCCAAGGGGAGTTCCCTCCCTTGCAAGTCTGGCCCCTCTCCGTGTGGGGGGCAGCCACTTCGCATGCCTTTAAGGCAAGAGCCTCGTATGAAGAGATTTGTAGGGCCGTGACCTGGGCCTCTGTCCATACCTTTGTCAAGCATTATAAGATCAACACCTACCAATCAGCGATGCAGCCTTTGGTAGAAGGGTTCTACAGGCGGTGTTAGATCCTTCTGGCGCTGTTTGTTCCCACCCTTAGGGTTCCTACTGCTCGGGTATGTCCCATCCGGAGGACTGTCTGCAGCAGGGGGAGAAAAGAGAATTGGTCACCTACCTCGGTGAATTCTTTTCTTCTCCTGCTAGGCAGACAGTCCTCTGGCCCCACCCAAGCAAACAACAACTTTGGCTAGTTTGGGGGAGTGTTTTTTCCCTTTCCTTATATTTGACGTTCTCCATCTTACCCGACGTCCCTTATAAATGGTTGGTTCTGTTGAGCCTTATCTCTTCCCTGGTTTCAGAGTTCCTTCAAGTTCAGGGTTAGGTCTGGTCCTTTTCTAGGTCTGCACGAGCCGGTCCTCTGCTTGGGACTTCCTGGTGAGAAGAGCAGGGGTAGCTCAGTAGGCATGTGCAGATCGTCTTATTATCTTCTGCCCCCGTCGGTCAAGAGGAGGAGCTACGTAAACAAGCATGTGAGAATTGAGAAGAACTGGCGAGGATCATTGGAGAGCGAGGCGAATCGCTCCGGCCTGGACCAGAGGCCCTGGGCTGAGCGGTTGTCAAGGTGAGCTCCCCAACCTGTTAAATTTGTGTCCGAGGTGAGGATCTTTCTGAGGGGCTCCACCAGGGGAACTCCCCTTGCGAATCTTTCCCTCTCCAACCACCAGGACATGGGGGATTTTAGGTGGTTTGGAATCCTGACCCATGGATTGAACCCTCTCCCAGCTTCCCCATGCAACTCTATGGTGCTGCCCTTTGTGGCACTCGCTGTCACCCCTTTACACCTCTCCCTCCCCCAGTGCCAGCTTCTCTCATGACACCCTACAGGGCTGGCCCTCAAATCTGCTCCTTGGTGCCAGCTTTGCCATGCCACTTAGTGATGCTGCCCTCTGTGGCATGGATTGTTACCCCTTTATGCCTGCCTCTCATTGGTGCTTGTACCTCCCATGCCAACACATAGGGATGCCCCTTAAATCCTCTTCTCGGTGCCAGTTTCCCACCATGCCACTCTATGGTGCTGCCCTCTGTGGCACTGTCGTCCCCTTACACCTCTCCCTTCTTGGTGCCCACTCGGAGCCATAGGGAAAGGGCAGGATATAAGTTTAAATAAACAAGCATCCCACATGCCACCCTATGGGGTTGCTCCTCAGAGCATCCTCCTTGGTGCCAGATTCCTTTGTGCCACCTCTCCCCAGTGCCAGATTCCCCTGTTCCACCCTATGGTGCTGCCCCTCAGATTTCACCCCTTGGTGCCAGCTTTCCTCTATTCCATACTCTATGGCAGAGGTTCTCAACCTTTTTCCAGTCATGCGTGTTGGAGTGATGTAAGCGATTACTTGGGAGCACTGCATAAATTGCATGGATAATTTGTATAAATATGCATAGATTAAGTCTCCCGTCTGTAATTCAATTTAATTCAATGGAAATTGAGATCATTCATCAATGAATTGATTCCTGAGCACTACTGCGAGCTGGCTTGGGGAGCACTTCAACGCACTGCCTGAGCACTCGGAGACTCCCGAGCGCCAGGTTGAGAATCCCTGCTCTATGATGTTAACCTTCAACCCCGCCTTTCCTGGGTGCTAGTGTTCCCTCAGGCTCCTGCTTCTGGTGCTGCCCACTGTGGCACTTGAATGCCATCTCCCCTCACACCTGCTTCCTTGGTGCCAGCTTTCCCTGTGGCATCCCTGTGCTGCTGCCCTGTGTAGCACCTAGCACCGTCCACTCTCTCCTCAAACTCCCCTCCTTCATTCCAGTTTCCTTTGTGCCGCCGTGTGATGTCTAGCACCAGCCCCTGGTCCCCGCACCACTCTTCGGTGCCATTTCTGACACTCTGCCACCACTTCCCTGGCGACTAGGGCTGTAGCGGAATATCGCAGCGGTAGCTATTTCCGGCGGAAACAGTGTTTCCGCAATTAGTGGAATGGCATGGCAGAGGCTTTCATTCCGCTAGTTTCATTCCGCGGTTCCGCTTATTTAATTTCGCTACTTAGTGGAATCGTGGAAACATGACATTTTCGCTACTTCTGCAATTCTGCCAGCGCCACAAAATAGCGGAATAGCGGTTTCCCACAATTTCCGCAATTCCGCGATTTGCAGAATTCCGTCGGAATTAGCGGAATGTCCGCAGAAAAGTCGCGGTGTGGCGCGGGCAATTCCGAAATGGTGGAATGGAATCGCGGCGCGGTAACAGCTGCTGCCGCATCAGCCCTACTGGCGACACCTTTCCCTGTGTCACCGTATGGTGCTGTCATCTTTGGCACAGCGGAACAACCAGCCCGTATCTCTCCCTACAGCCCACTGCTTCCATGCTGCTCTCCAGTGTCACTTTCTAGTCTGACAGTCCAGCAGCCCCTTCCAATGCCAGCCAGCCCTGAACCCAGCTTCTTCTACACTCCCCGCTAATGCCAGCCCCTTTTTGGCATGATTCTGAAGCATTCTCCTTCCTAGAGAGCCAGCTTTTCCCTGCCACACTTGAGTGCTACCACTGATAGATCCACTGTTCCCCAGACCACCCTCCTATGCCAACCTCTCTCTGGTCCTTCACTACCATCATCTCCCTCTCTGGTGCCGGTTTTCCTCCACGTTATAGTCTAGCAGTACCTCTGTGGCCACGGCACCATGCCATCCTCCTGTGCCAGCTGTACAACCCTTTAGTGGCACCAGTAGCCTCTGTTTTCTGCTTCCTCTGCTCCACCTCTATGTCACCCTCCAGTGTCAGCTTGATTTCCTCATGCACAATTCTTTAACATGAATACCTTCCAGCTTTCAGCCGCATTCCCCCTTGCCCCTGCCTCCCTCTCATGCCAGCTTCTCTCTGGCAGAGCCCTTCACCACTGCCATCATCCACTCTGCCTCCAGTGCTAGATCTCCATATGCCACAACCTGGTGCCATCTTCCCCTTGGAGAGATTCCAATATTATTTTTATTTTTTAAAACACTTGAGCATAAATAATAATTTAAAAAAATTAGCATCCTGATATGCCAACATGCAGTGCCAGTTTTGGGCATTACGTTTCTGCGAGGGACACTTTGGTGCCAGCTTCCCATTTGACGTTGTCTTCTGGGATCCTCTCTACCTTTCCTACTGGAGTGCCCTTTCCCATCCTGCCAATGGGTGTCAGGGCGCGTGTTGCCTAACTCAGGCCAGCAGCTTGGTTTGCTGTTGCCTGGCAACGACCCGACAGCGGCGAGTCCAGAGAGGCTGAAGGCACCATTGCGGGGGGAGGCGGAGCTACCCTGCATCCCAGGGACGCTCCAGACCCCGCCCCCAGGAAGTTGAGTGCAGTGCATAGCTCAGCGGCAGGTGGGGGCCCCTCCCTGAGCACACCTGTTCCTGATCATGGGATTGCCTATAAAATGGACCGGCGGGACTTGAGACCTCCGCCGGTAATCACTTGTGAGAGACTGACCCCCTTGTTGTCATGAGAACCTTCCTTGTTTGAGCCTTGTTTTCTAGAGTGGATTCGAGTGTCTGATCCTTGTGTCCCCCTTCCCCTGCAACCAGTGAGAGTGGGTGAGTGTGTGCATCGTGTTGTTGGTATCCTTCATTTTGGTAGAGAAAGGTGGTATCATGGGTGTGGGTTACCTGTCTCCCCCCTCTCCGTGCCCCTACATTTCTCCCCTAATATTCCTAGCAAGTTCTCGCCTTGTGAACAAGCCCTATCCTTCACCTCCTTCTCCCGTGCATCCCTTTTTGTTTCCCCCTTCCCCTTTCCCTTGGACCCCTTCCCTTCCCCTTTGTTCCCCACCATTTCTTGTTGCAC
>QEPC01004899.1:22104-39079 GCA_003113815.1 Sphenodon punctatus | reverse complement strand
AAGTGACGCGTTCCAATTCACCACAGTGAATCCCACCCCGGTGTGAACGGATTCACCGCGGGCTGTGGTGGCACGTGCGGCCCCAACAGAAGTGACAGGATCGTGACCACCGCCCGGGGGCAATCAGAGAGGACATGGGCCGGGGGAACACAACAGACATGCAGTGGAGACGTGGACCGCGGTTCGAGCCCCAGAATGCACCGCGGCTGGGGTCAATTCCTTCCACCATGGCAGCGGGTTTCCATTCAGAAGTTACTTTTCATTCACCCCTGTCGTGGTGACCATTCACCACACTTCTGGACCTCCTCCCGCCCCGACCTCACGAAGCGTGGTTAGCTTCACCCCGGGCTGTGTTTGACTGTGGTGAACATCTGGATGCGAGCAAACAGACATGCATGGCGCTTTCACCACCCCCCGCGTTTGACTGAGGTTGACTGTGGTGGACATTCAACACGTCACTTCTGAAACCACCCTACGACAACAGTTGTTCTGCTCCAGCATCCTCATGAGAAACAGTCCTCCCAAAGAAGAGCTTGTTGTAATCGACAGAAGGGGAAGAGCAAGGCCCTAAATGGTCCGGGCCCCACCTACCTGAGAGACCGCCTGTCCTTCCATGCCCCACTGCGGCCCCTGCGATCGGACAGGAGCACCTCCCTGTGATACCGCCTGTTAGTTGTGTTGGTACGGTGAGAGCTCGCAGGGAGGCATTCTCGGTGGCTGCCCCAGGACTGTGGAACTCCCTTCCCCCGGAGGTTCATTTGAGCCCGAGCCTGGGCATCTTCCAGTGGTGGTGCAAGGCGTTTCTATTTGTTACGGCATTTGCCAGGCAGAGAGAGGGAATGGAGGTGGGTGGGTGTTGGTGGTTGTTTGGGGTAGGAGTGTGATGGGGGTTGGGGAAAGGTTGGGGTTCTAGGGCTTTTTTTTTTAATGCTGTTTTGTTTTTATTTGCTTTGTAAGCCACCCTGAGCCATTTGGGAAGGGTGGGGTAAAAACTGAACTAACTAACTAACTAAGGGTGATTTCAGACGTTACGCCACCACAGAGAATCCCCCTCCGGGGACCATGGTGGTGTAACGTTTGTTGGGCCGAAAAGTGATTCCCACCAGATGTTCACCCCCGGCGGGAATCGCCTTGACCACGCTTTCGGGGGTCCGGGCGGCCGGAGCTCCGAAAGCGTGGTCAAAGCGATTCCCGCTGGGGGTGAACTCCCAGCGGGAATCACTTTTCGGCTCAACAGACATTATGTTACCACAGTCAACCATGGCGGGATGCACCGTGGTTCACCGTGGTAACGTCACATCTGCTCCCGGACCACGGCCCGGAATCGGCGGCCATTCCCACCGCCAATTCTGGGCAGTGGCCAATACCCCCGGGGGCCGGGCGGGCGCTGCGGCCACATTGGCTGCTGCGCCCGCCCGTCTCCCAGAGGGTGGGCGGCCTCGGAAGCGTGGGAGGGTGGGGCTGTGCGGCCGCATGTTGNCGGCCACATTGGCTGCTGCGCCCGCCCGTCTCCCAGAGGGTGGGCGGCCTCGGAAGCGTGGGAGGGTGGGGCTGTGCGGCCGCATGTTGTGCCGCACAGCCCCACCCCCAATCCCCCTCCGGAATCAGATGGCACGTCTGTTGATGGGCCGTTCTGATTCCGGAGGGGAATCAATCCGCGATTCCATGCCGGGGCCAATGGGCGCCCCAGCACGTCTGAAAACACCCTAAATAATTATGCAGATTAAGGACCCAGTAACACCAGCCTGCAACAGACCATAGTTGTGTCACCATCATTATCATTTATTCACAAGGTTGTAACACACATAGAACAAAGGTTAAGAGCAACCTCTTCTCCGGCTCTGTCGATCTTGTACCAGTTCTGTGATTTCCTCGGGCGCTAGTGGCTAGTCGGGATTAATCAGTTTGCTGATGGATAGAGAGAATAGCTGCTTAGACGGCTGCCCTTGTGTCCACTTGCCAAGCCTTGGAGCTAAAGTGCCAGCAACTAAAAACCAATCTGACGTCACTTTCTTTCTTAGTTCATGGACTGGCCGAAGGAATAGCGCTTAGCATTAGGTAGAATTCAGCATTTCATTATTTTTTAATATTATCATTATAATATTATCATTACTTATATAGTGCCAGCAATGTACCTGGCACTGTACAAACAGTAGTTAGAGATGGGTCCCTGCCCTGAGGGGCTTGCAGTCTAGGAAAGACAAGGGAGAGGGGAACAAAAGGAGAGAAAGGGAAACATTCATGAAGTTGAGAAGTTGCAGGTGCAGGTGCTTAATTTAGGGTGTTTTTTCAGACAAGTGCCTCCCCACCCAATACCTACTGGGCTTTTATGAAAACCTCACTGGTAATCAATGATTAACCACTGCATACTGGATGGGTAATGCGTTTGTCTGAAAACACCCATTGCTACAGGGGAGAGGGGGCTCTGAGTGATGGAGGGAAGAGAAGGTATTGGCGACAAGACTATGGGGATGAGGAGTTAGGGAAAGCCTGACGGAAGAGGTAGAAATATAAAACTTAATCCCCATTCACTTCAATGGAATTTGTGTGCCCGCACTAAGGCAGTAAATAGCTGAAGGATCAGGACCATCGTTATTACGGGCCCATGCTTCTCCAAAGCTTCCATTCCAGGGCTAAAATGCCAGTCTCTTCTTTTCATGCTCTTTTACAACGGATGCTGTATTAGTGTATTTAACAATTTGGCAGCCAAAAAGGAGACATTTTCAGCGCATTCAATGATAGATCAAATCCCGGTAGCCTAGACTGATTGTGTACTTGGTCACTGGGTTCATTTTTAGTTCTCCTTTTGCCTCTGTTTCACTAAGGATGTTTTTAGACAAGCACCTCCCCACCCATTACCCACCTATCATGCATGTTGCAGGGCCATATTGTCACTCTATGCAGTCCTGCAACATGCGTGATGGGTGGCTAATGGGTGGGGAGGTGCTTGTCTAAAAGCACCCAAAGTTTGCTAAGAGGTTCACTTGCTGAGTCAACACTCCTTGTCTGAAGAGCACAACATTGGCCGTTTCTACACGGACGCCCCTCCCCACCGCTTGGTGTTTGGGGGGAGCGTCTGTGCAAATGGCGGGCGGTGGGGGTGGGGAAATGGGTGTTGGTTCGGTGTTCACCTGTGTGAACACCGCGGGTGATGGGTGGAGGTGCATGCACGCTCCTGCGCAACACCCACCTCCACCCATCACTTCCACCTACCTCCACCCGCGGAGCCCTCTGGAAAACTGGAGGAGGCCCCCGTGGGTTGAGGTGGGTGCGTGTTCATGTAAAGGGACACCCACCCACCACTCCAGAACACCCATCCCCCCACCCACTCCATCTGTGTAAAAAGGGACATTGTTGTCAACATCGTCCTAAAGATGCAGGTCCCCGCCCCTTAGATAACAGCACTTCAAGGCTGTGACAGGAGGTGAAATACAATGAGATTTTTACGGCTGGGGGTGTAGGGAGGAAACGATTAGGGGTGGGAAACCGGTAGAATCCGGTATCCGATAATGCCGGTATCGGGCGTACCGGCATTATCGGATTCGACCCGGTAATCTGGACCGGGTACCGGATTCCGGGGTACNCTAAATTGTAAGCGAGCACAGTATGCGAAGCCATACAACATTTTACTGCTTACATGGTGTGGAAGTTAAGGTGGGAGCCTTAACACACAATTTCTAGGTTTGTTAAAGTTTGCTTGGTATGAATCTGCCTTAACTAAGTTTGTAAAAACCGGAGGTTTTTTGTTTATCTAATATGGACCGGGCCTTGCCTCAGTGGACTTACAATCTAAGGGAGGGAAGGTGGCGGGGAGGGCAACAGAGGGACAGACAGGAATATATTTATCCATGACATTGCAGGTGCACATGCTCAGCTTAGTTACAGGGGGACCCAAAGAAAATCAGGGAAGAGACTAGGGAGGAGCAGCTAGGGAAAGCCTGATGAAAGAGGTTTTCAGGGCGGACAGTACTTTGTTCCTCAGTCCTCTTCTCAGTCCCAAGAGTCACCAAAGATCCAGAAGAGGGGTATCTGGGCAGACACAGGGAGATCCTTGCATGGAAGTTATTGTAGTGTCCCATCAGCCCTCATAATCTCTTGTTTTTGCATACACACACACAGCCTTTTCTGGTAAGATCGTGACGATCACAAGAACTGGTGTCCTACACAGAACAGACCCATGTTCCATTTAATTTGGTATTCTGTCCCTGACAGTGCTCAGTGCTGGATTCACCTTCTGGAGTATGAACCCCCACAATGGAGAATTGTGAATTTTTACCTGATTCCTAGAAGAAGTTTTCTGTAGCGATGGCTTTATACCTTTGGAAGCATAAAGCTTTGCAGGGCTGCCTTCCTCAGTGTTCAAAAATGTTGAGTCCCCCAAATCAAGTGATTGTGTTAATATATATATATATATTTTAAAATGAGTTTGTTTTTTTGTCTTTGCATTTCTGAACCTTTAGGGCACAGTGTAGTCATGCTCTTGGAATTTTCAGTTCTCACAACTTCTACAGAGAGTCTTTTGATTTTAGGAGGTTTTGTAACTTGGAAAAAGCTTGTATTTTATATCCCTTCCCAGTATTCTCTATTTCCTATCTAATGTGACTCTGACGGATCTCTAGCCGTAGTATCCAGTCCTTTTTAGAATCCCGCTCCGCTCTTTGCCTCTGTCACATTGTGAGACCGCTAAACTGGAGCCAGGGTCCCTTCTGAATTCTACTGATGAATTTTAAGGGTTTTGGCCAACGGCAGCAGCAGTTTGACAGGACCATTCAGGTCACAGACTCTCTGTGGGGCAGCGCTCTCTACGGCTCCCATAAGATAGTGAGACCTACATAAGACCTAAGCTTGCCGCTCTCTGTAAATCACTTGGATGTGTTTGGATGAAACGCTGTCCCTAGTTTGCCACCATTTGTAGGCCTCCCACTTAGAATGAGGGTGCATGGACCACTAAAAACTAGTACATGCTCTGAGGGCCATATAGATGTTGGGGGCTGGAGTGCGTATGCTCAGGAAGGGGATGATTGAGATCATGGAACTGTCTCCCTATCCTTGAGTGCATGCACTGTTCTCATTTCCCTTCCTCTGAGCTCAGTCTTTCAGCGCTTGAGGAGTAGGAACTGGATCCAGGGGCCAGATCAAGGACCCATAAAGGGAACACACAAAATTTAGGGCCCCCAGGCCTGAGTCTTCCCACCCCTGCACTATAAGAAAACACTTGGAAAGGATCACTTTGTGGTACTTCTGGCCCATTTTGGCTGACTCCTGCCAAAACCTGCACCGTGGTACCAGGTGAAAAAACTAAGCAGCAAGGTGCATAGGTGAGGGGAGAGATGCATGTTTGAACTTTTCAGGGATGCAGCAAAATCTGTCTTTTGATGAGAATATTAGGAGAGAGGAAGCTTCAAAAGTGGGGAGGCAGCTGACCCAAGAGTGGAAAGTTGGAGCCTGCCGTATGGTTTATTGATCTGGCTGGGCACGTTTTACTGAGCTCTGTTGTACTGAAGCGTTTAAATGCGGTGGTCGTGGGTCTCTTTAGGTTGAGATGCTGAGAGCCTTGGATTGACACCTGCTAATTCAGGAAATAAAATCCTCAACTGAAAGAAAACTATGATCTTGTAAATAATTGCCAATCTGGCAGAGGCATTGTACCTGCGCAAACACGCAGAACTCTAGTCTTCTCCCAGCCTGGATTTAAAACTTCAGTCTGAGGCAGGGGTGGAGAACCCTGGGCCCAAGGGCCCAATATGGTATGCGGCTAGTTCTGTGAGCTGTTTCCAGTTCTTGGGTCTGGCCCCTGGATCCAGTTCCTTCCCCCAAGCGCTGAAAGAGTGAGCCCTCGGGGGAAAGGTGCAGAGAGGAGGGCATGCCCACAAGGACAGGGGACAGATCCATGATCTGGACCCTGCCCTTCCTGAGCGCACCCCTTAAGTCAAGTCAAGTTGATTATACACCAAGTAGCGTACATGCCATTGTGGTATGCAATAATTGTACAAACAAGCACAATAAACAATAATCAAAGAAAATTTAAATAACCCAGAATAAAAACCCTAAATAATGAATGTCAGAAAAAAAGGAGGCTCCTAATCCCTTTCAGCAGAACATATCTTGCTTCTAATTTTGGCCGCAGCCTTAGCAAAAATAGCAACTCTACATATCTTTTCAGGGTTCTTGCTGTTTAAGAGCACCTCAGATTTTTGAGCTGTTGTATAAAAGAATTGATGTACTGAAAGGGGCATAAGCCGTTTATTCCTCAGATCTTCATAAAATGAGCAGACAAACAAGTAATGAGGAAGGTCCTCCATATCCATAAGGGGGGACACACCTTCTGGCTGCTGGGGCTCTTGAAATACCCTGATGGGGGACAGATAAAAGCCGGCAATAGTTTGAAGACAGCCTTCCCAGCACCACCCAACAGCTTCTCAGTCCCACTGCACCCTCCAAGCTCAGCCACCACCCCCATAAGCACCCCGCCCCTAGCTTTGATGAGGCCCTTGGAGATTGTACTAATTTTCAAAGTGGCCCCTGGTACGGAAACTAGGGAGAGGACTCGGGGGCAAATTTCAGATTCGTTTTTTTCAGTTTCGGTTCTCCAAGAATTTTGGTTCTTGTTTCGGTTTCAGATTTGGGTTTCTTGCATTAATCCGCCCCCTGCCCCAATTTTTTTTGCATTGGAAAAAAAAAACGAAAAAATTTCAATGCCAACCCCCCCCCGCCCCCCAGAGTTGCCCAAAAAACAAATTGAGAACCGAAGTTTCGGAAGAACTGAATCGGCCATTTTTGGGTTAATTCAGTTCTAACGGAATCCAAAGTTCCCATCCCTAAAGGAAATGGTTCCCCACCCTGGTCTAAGCCCCCAGTCTGCCTCTTTATATGCACAGCGAATAGTCTAGCTTAGCAAGTATTTTGCAGGATCAGGGCCTAGTGAGCTAACTCTGTAACACACTTGCAGGTAACTTATACGAGTGGCATCAACGAAGAGAATGTTTTCCCTCATGTGAGTACAGTTTCTTGTGCTATTATTTGCAGTATTAGGCCATTCATTTTTAAGCTGTGGAGTAAAAAAAGAAGTCTATCTCTGTCTTGCCATCAACATTTATTTATTTATGTATCTTAAGTTGAATAAATGTATTAGGGTAGAGGATGGATGGGAAATCCTCTCCAGTGGGGACTGAAAAACACCATTTTAATTAGTGGAAAGGGAGATCTGACTATGAGCTTGCCACTAGCAGATCCCGTAACTGGACTCTCCTGATGCGATGCCAGGACTCGGTGGCATGTGATAAAACTCTCTCCAGTGAAGCAGGCATTTGACCCTAGACAAGTTTGTACTGGCAAAAACAGCTGCTGTTGTCACATGGAGGAAAAGGAAAGCTCCTTGAGAAATATAGGTCAAATAATACAGAGGCGGGAGAGGAGCCTCTGAACAGAATGGGCCTGATCCTGTTCCCACTGAAGCTTTCACGGAAACCTATTTGGGGAGGGGGGTGTCCTACCCATGTATTGGCCCCCAGTGGGGAGGCAAGGCACTCACAGTGCTGCTGCAGCTGTCACGGGTGAGGCAGGCTGCAGTCTGACATCAGAAGGCGGCGGTGGCGGGCAGCTAGACAGCTAGCTTGGTTGAAAGTGGCAGTGAATGATGCAGGGGTTGGGTCTGCTTAGAAACGTAGGGGAGGAGGCGAGAAGAGAGAGAAGTGATTTGAAGAACTAAGGAAGCGATGATGAGTGACAGGGGAGGAGAAAGAGAGAGAGGCAGGCTCCCAGGCTGAGAGAGGAACAGACACACTCACTGAAGGTAATAAAGAAAAGGGCTGTTTGCTGCTGCTGCTCTCCTACTGTGATGGTACCTTTTGTTGCTATAAAATGTGCAGCTCTTTGGGGTATCTTTCTTGTCTGTTTCTTTAAATCCTTGCATCAAAGTTATATCTGTGACACTGCATTAAAAGTACTTATTTCTTTGTTTATATATATAAACAAGTGTAATGGAAATGCAACAAGCAGCCTATGGGTTATCTTTAAAACAGTAACACTGGCACTTGCTTCGGGTCAGAAGCAAGATACTGTAAGATTCATGCAAATAAATGCAAAGTGTTGGAGGAAAAACTTTTCAGAGACATGAGGCCAGGTAATGTAGCTAACGGTTACTGAATTTCAAAGGGAGTTAGCTGCTTTGCTGCCCATTTTGTGTTTGAGAAGGACCTTCTAAAAAAGAAATCAATTCAGGTGTATGTATATATGATGCTTATCATCCTAGGACCCTCAAGCGCTTTAATAGTCATTTTTAGCAGTACAACCTCAGGCCTACGCATTCCCTACAGCAATGGGGAACCTCAGGCCCCAGGGGCCAAATGTAGCCCGTGACTAGTTTTTATGTGGCCCCTTTCCAGTTCCTGGATCTGGCTCCTGGATCTAGTTCCTTCTCCCAAGCACCGAAAGAGTGAGCTCAGGGGAACGGAGGAGAGACGAGGGCATGTATTCAAGGACAGGGAATGGATCCATGGTGGCATAGATCCATGATATGGACCCTCCTCTTCCTTTCTGCATGCTGCGTGTGTTATGTATTAATTAGGCAATATTGGCCATGATCAGAGACACAAGCAGGATGAGGTTTGGACAACTCAATTCAGCTAATTCAGCCTCAGGCTGACACTATCCAACTAGGCCCATGAGAATAAAGTTGTCAAAATTACTTTCTAAGCAGAACATTATTATTATTATTATTATTAACAAACATTTATATAGCGCCAGCAGTGTACCTGGCACTTTACAAAGTAATAAAATAGACAGGGTCCCTGCCCCTAGGGCTTACAATCTGAGAGACAGGAGCTGGGGGAGAGACTTAGGAAGGGGAACAGAGGGAGAGACAAGGGGTCTAACATTCATGAAGATGCGAGGTCTCAAGTGCACGTACTTGGCTTGGTTACGATGAGAATGACAGCAGGCAGGTCCATGTTGCAAGGATAAGGGTAAACCGATCGTAGGTATAGGAATAGTGGCTCAGCAGGATAAAGAGTCAGACAGAGCAGAGCGAAAGAGGTGAGTTTTAAGGAGAGATTTGAAGGTATGAAGGGAGGGGGCAAGGCGGATGTGGACAGGGAGGGAGTTCCAGGCATGGGGGGCAGCAAGTGAGAAGGGACGAAGGCGCTTAGGGGAGCAGGGAAGGCGTGGAAGGGTGAGAGAAGGGACAGAGGAGGAGCGAAGTGCACGGGCTGGAGTATGGAGGGCGATAAGTGCAGAGAGGTAGGGGGGAGCAAGGTTGTGAAGAGCTTTATAGGTGAAGACTAGGAGCTTGTGCAGGATTCGTTCAGGAAGGGGAAGCCAGTGAAGCGAAGAGAGGAGGGGCTGCACATGGTCGAAGCGACTGGCGAGGTAGATGACCCTGGCAGCAGAGTTTTGGACAGAGATGAGGGGAGAAAGGTGAGACCGGGGAAGGCCAGTGAGAAGGAGGTTACAGTAATCGAGGCGAGAGATGACCAGAGCATGAACAAGAGTTTTGGCAGACGAGACAGAGAGAAAAGGGCGAATCTTAGCAATGTTATGGAGGGAGAAGCGACAGGATTTAGCAACAGAGTCAATGTAGGGTTTAAAAGAAAGGGGTGAGTCAAAGATGAAGCCTAGGCTACGGGCTTGGGGGACAGGCAGGATGGTGACTCCATCAATAGTTATTGACAGTGAGGAAGGAGAGGAAGGATGAGGGGGGAAGATAAGGAGTTCAGTTTTAGCCATGTTGAGTTTGAGTTGACGTTGAGACATCCAGGTAGAGATGTCAGAGAGACAGTTGATGAGACGAGCTTGAACAGAGGGAGAGAGAGAGGGAGTAGAGAGATAGAGTTGAGTGTCATCAGCATAGAGGTGGTATTGGAAGCCATGGGAGGCAATGAGTTTGCCTAAGGATGAGGTATAGATCGAGAAGAGGAGAGGGCCAAGAACAGAGCCTTGAGGAACACCAACTGAGAGGGGGAAGGAGGAGGAGGCGGAGTTGGAGAGAGACACATTAAAGGAGCGGTCAGAGAGGTAGGAGGAGAACCAGTTATGGACAGAGCCACAAAAGCCAAGGGAGTGAAGGGAATCCAGCAAGAGTGAGTGGTCAACAGTATCGAAGGCAGCAGAGAGATCAAGGAGGACAAGAATGGAATAGAGACGTTTAGATTTAGCCACCAGAAGATCGTTGGTGATCTTAGCGAGAGCAGTTTCAGTAGAATGAAGGGGGCGGAAGCCAGATTGGAGGGGGTCAAGGGAGGAGTTGGAGGATAGGAAGTCAAGGCAGCGGGAGTAGACAACACGTTCAAGCAGCTTGGAAGCAAAAGGAAGGAGTGAGACAGGACGATAGCTAGAAGGGTCAGAGGGGTCAAGAGTGGACTTTTTGAGAATAGGAGAGACTGTGGCATGTTTGAAGGCAGAAGGGAAAGAGCCAGTAGAGAGGGAGAGGTTGATGATGTGCAGGAAGGAAGGGGCGACAGTGGGAGTAATGGAGGTGAGGAGGCGGGAAGGAATGGGATCAAGGGGGCAAGTGGAAGGGTTGGAGGAGGAGAGCAGAGAGGAGATTTCCTTAAGGGAGGCAGGGGAGAAGGAGGACATGAGAGAAGGAGGGGGAGGAGGGAGAGGGGTGGGAGTGGGAAGAGAGGAGTGGGAAGCGATGTCGAGGCGGATCTTGTCTATCTTGGAGGTGAAGAAGGAGGCAAGATCCTGAGCAGAAAGGGAAGAAGGAGGGGGAGGACAGGGAGGCTTGAGGAGGGAGTCAAAGGTAGAGAACAGGCGGCGAGGGTCCCGAGAACAGGACTCAATGCGGGAGGCATAGTAGTGTTGTCTAGCAAGGGAGATAGCAGAAGTAAGGGTGGAGAGACAGAATTTGAAGTGAAGGAAGTCAGCGTGAGAATGGGATTTGCGCCAGAGTCGTTCAGCAGCACGAGTGCAAGAACGGAGGTGGCGGATACTAGGGGTGAGCCAAGGACGGGGGTTGTGGGAGAAGGCAGGGCGGGAAGAGAGAGGGGCATGGGAGTCAAGTGTGGAGGAGAGAGAGGCGTTGAGAGCAGAGACAGCGGAGTCAGGGGAGGAGGAAGAGAAGACTGTAGGAAGAAGGGGAGAGAGAGAGGAGGCAAAGTCCAGGGGATCAATAGCTTGAAGGTCACGGAAGGGGCGTAGAGAAGGGGAAGAGGAGGGGGGACAGTGGGAAATGTTGAAAGAGGCAAGGAAGTGGTCTGATATAGGATGAGGATCGAAGGAGAGATCAGCGACAGAGCAGTTTCTAGAGAGGACAAGATCAAGAGAATGGCCATTAGTATGGGTGGGGGAGTTGGTCCAAAGGTGGAGGTTGAAGGAGGAGGCTAGGGAGAGGAAGCGAGAGACTGAGGGCTGAGATGGGTCATCAACATGAATGTTGAAGTCACCAAGGATGAGAGTGGGGATATCAACAGAGAGGAAGAAAGTGAGCCAGGACTCAAAGTCAGAAAGAAAGGAGGAGAGAGGACCAGGGGGACGGTAGATGACAGCAACACGTAGATGGAGGGGGGAGTAGAGGCGCACGGAGTGAGCCTCAAAGGTATGGAAGGAGAGAGAGGGGGGAGGAGAAATTGGTTGGAACTGACAGGATTTAGCAAGAAGGAGGCCCACCCCACCACCCCGTCCTTCAGGGCGGGGTTGGTGAGAGAAGGAGAGACCCCCACAGGAGAGGGTAGCAGGCGTGACAGAGTCCGAGGGAGTGATCCAAGTTTCAGTAAGGGCAAGGAGCTGGAGGGAGCGAGAGAGGAAAAGATCATGGATATAGGGAGCTTTACTGATAGATGAGCGACAGTTCCAGAGGGAGCAGAAAAATGGTAGTTGATGAGGGGGGAGGCAAGGAATAGGGATAAGATTGGGAGAAGGGGAGCGTCGTGGTAGGCTAGAGACAGGAGGAATAGGGATAAGATTGGGAGAAGGGGAGCATCGAGGAAGGCTAGAGACAGGAGTGGAAGGGGAGCAATGAGAGAAAGTAGCCAAGGGAGCAAAGGATGTATGGGGGAGGTTAGAGAGTGGTGATCGGTTGGGGGGAGGAAGAAGCTGGGAGGAGAAAAGTAGAGGAAGAAAAAGATGGACAGGAAGAGGAGAAGGAGAGGAGGGAAAGAAAAGGCAAGAAAATAGGGCAGACATGTTAGTGAGTAAGATAGGAGGGGGAAGTACAGTAGAAAAGAAATGGAGAAAAGTACGGCACGTGTTTTTCAGCCCGCTGGTTGGTGGAGCTTGGGGCGGCAGGAAGGCCAAGCCCCAGGAGAGTCGTGGTGTCCTCGAGCGATGACAGCCGAGGATGCTGGGAGCGTATGCAGACAAGCTGCAACCTCATCAGTCCTTGGCCCGCTGGTCGGTGGAGCTTGGGGCGGCAGGAAGGCCAAGCCCCAGGAGAGTCGTGGTGTCCTTGAGCGATGACAGCCGAGGATGCTGGGAGCGTATGCAGACGAGCTGTAACCTCACCAGTCCTTCTAGCAGAAGGACTGTGCTGCCTGCGGGTTACAGTCTCCAATTCTGGGACTTGAAATGTTTGATTGTTATTTGTATTGTTTCCAAAACTGAATTAATTGTGTTTTTATCATACATGTGTTCCTTTATGCTGTTCTTTTGCTACAGCCTTTGACTACATTGAATAAAATTACTTACTTACTAAGATTATGAAAATTCTACTTAAGGAGATGCCACTGGACTTCAAATGACCACCCAAGAAGTTCAACGTTATATGAAATCCATACCTCGTGGTTAATGGCTAAAAGCACTACGTACAACACCTTATTGTTGTACCACTCTCTCTCCAGAAGATAATGATTCTAATAAACAGACCAGTTTAATGTTAGATCTTATTTTGTTCCTTACTTTTTGTCACGCCACCCCTAAGCCAACCAGGGTAATTGGAGTATGTAATGCCAGGAAGATGCAAAGAGTCATTATCCGAATTTGCCAAACGTTGGTGGGTAGCTACTACTACCACTATTGCTACTACTATTTATCATTTCTATAGTGCTACTAGTCGTACACAGCGCTGTACAAATACAGCTTGTGTCCGTTTCCAAAAGCGTCACTCAGACATAGGAAATAAAATCAGGGATACGTACACCTAGGAATTACATTTGGCCATAAAGGCTTGATAGCATTTTTATAGCACTCAACGATCATTTAGCAAAAGACTAGAACCCCAAAAGTCAAGTTGAGAGAAGCTAATTTCTGGGTATATTACATGATGACACTTGACTTCTCATTTATTTATTTATTTGTTCTTTTTCCAGTCAGCGTATGTTAGGATGCCTCTGTTTCCTACTGATGGTACAATCCTACACCAGGGGTGGGAAGTGTATTGCCTCCCAGGAACCACTTTGAAAATTAGTATAAACTCTGAGGGCCACAAAGAAATTGAGGATGAAGGTGCTGGAGGGATGCACTTGTAAGGAATAAATGAGGTTGCTGCCTCAGTTTACCCAAATGGGATCGAAGGTTGCCAATTAACAAGCCAAAGTATATAGGTACAACTTAATTTTATTGGATAGACATATAACATCTAGACATGACAGTGCGTGTGTTACTAGTTGTGAACCCCAGTAACCCAACCTAGAATATCTTACGTGTCAGAGGCCACAGTCCGAGATGCAGGCTGGTTCAGAGGATAAGAGGAGAGGGGGGAGGAGCAGATAGCTGGCCCGGGGGTCTCTGGATCTTTGAGAGTGACGGTAAGGGTCAAAAGCCCACACGGCTCACGGCGATGCTAGTGGCCGCTAGCGCTAATGACAAGTGACAAGGAGCTGGGCTCCCTCTTTTATAGTTTTTATTGATTAGGAATTCATGTTGCAGGGTCCCCTCTGCCAGGTGCAGAGAATAAGCTGACTATTCATTATGCTAGCACTTGGAGCACGGCTACCAAGCTAGTTTGGAGTTTTGGGGGAGTTTTAGGGAGTTACTGTTTATTCGTAGGGGAGGGCACCTCCCTTTCTTACAAACTCTCTTTGTTTTCTCTCAGGTCTCTTTCTGTGTTCTCAGAGATAGTGGCTGTCTGGGGTTTGTTATTGTGGCCTTAGAAATAGCATAATCTTAGTAAGTAAGTAATTTTATTCAACGTAGTCAAAGGCTGTAGCAAAAGAACAGCATAAAGGAACACATGTATGATAAAAACACAATTAATTCAGTTTTGGAAACAATACAAATAACAATCAAACATTTCAAGTCCCAGAATTGGAGACTGTAACCCGCAGGCAGCACAGTTTCCACCTGAGGACCCCCACCCTCGTACATATTAATTGGTTGGAAATTAAAAAACTTCTTTCTAGCATGGAAAGCAAATAGCAAAAAGGACATTACTGCTTGGGTAACAACCGGGTTTTTATCAGACAAAGCTTTAGTCATCAACTCCAAGGGCGTTCTTCCCGGCAAGTGCTCCAGAAAACCAGCCAACCATCTTTCCCTTAGCTCATTATAACAATTACAATTAAATAAAATGTGGTCAGTTGATTCCAGCTAAAAATATCAGGACCTTTGAGTGTATTAATGATTTCTTGGAAGCACATGGTTAAATTATGTTTCCCCCTAAAAATATTAAATTCTGCAACCAGTGCCGCCAAATTTTGAAAATTCACTATGATCATAAATGTTCATAACTGGCTTTATTTGCATAATTATGCAAATGTTATGGATGCAAGCATGCATCCTAACATGCATTTCCAACAGGTTTGACGTATAGAACAACTTTTTAATCAAAACTGACACAAGATAAAATTAATTCTATTTCAAAAACTTATATTCTGTTTCAAGAACTCCCCCCCTCATACTCCCACCAGCCACCTCTTCCCCACCACTCAGTAGGGTGGCCATAGCTCCCCTTTAAAAGAGGACGCTTATGAACAATACATGTTGCAGGGCTGCATTGGTTCCAGTGTAGCCCTGCACCATGAAGTTTTCATAAGTGTCCTCTTTTAAAGGGGAGGTACGGCCACCCTACCACTCAGCCCAACAACCCCAGCTCAGCCCAGCACCTCGTGCCGCTCCAGCTGCTCCCAGCTCCATGCACGTCTTCCCACATCACTGTGAAATCAGCCAATCACTGTGGAAGTTGGCTGGAACCACAAGGAACAGCGCGATTCATGCCACAGCAGCAAACACAGGTCCCTAGTTAAAATACTGCAGTATATATGCTACCAGGCTGAGCCTTCATGCCAGGTGGCTGGAGATGTGCATTAGGGAACAGAAGTTTTCTGTCTCCAGTTCTCCAAACATGCAGACTCATGCTGACAGCCAGGCAGAGTCGTGTGTGTATATGTGCTGCAAGTGGATTGTAAGGAGAGTGAGAATCAAGTTTTCCTGTCTCCAGTCCACCAAGGACTCCTAGGGTGAAAACAAATGACGCACTGGGTGTAAACAGACAGACAGCAGCTCCGCTTTTGCCCGTGCCAGCCCACGTCACCTGCGGGTTGACCTGTCCGTTTGAAGAGTGACGGCCAGATGTGCAAAGTGGAGTAGGCTGCGGCTGCTCCAGGGAAGCCCCACAGGTGTGCTCCAGAAGATCCCGGCGCACATCTCACCAAGGGAACTGGCCAAACCTGCAACACGGAACCCATGTTCATCTAAACGGGCCGACGAGCCCTGGTCAAACACGGTGCCTCCCAGATCATAGATGCCGGTGGACCAAATGGGCACTCCTTGGCTCTAGGCTCCCTGCCCCCACCCCAGCCCATAAAACAGAGGTGGGGAACCTCTGCCCTGCAGCGTGATTTCCTCTGGTCCGCCACCCTGCTTCTATGTTATGCGGCACATTGCCTGGGTGGACTTTGGCGGGCCGCACAGCATTTAATTACACCCAGCCTCACCCGATAGGCAAGGGAGGCAGCTGAGTGCCAGAACCCAGCAGCCAGCTTATGAAGCCCCTTTCTCCTCTCGGGAGGAGTGAGGCTGGGAGCTGGGCTGTCCAGACAGCAGCGCTCAGCCCCGACCACACATCTCACTTCCTGAGCGTTAGGAGCTTCTGCGTGGCTGTGGGACTTTCCCTTGGGCTTCTCCCATCTCCCACCCCCTCCTAGCCCCTAGGGACCCTGGGGCTAAGCAGGTGTTCCCCTGGCCCAGGTCGCTGCTTCCATTCTCAGATGGATGTCCTGCAACTTTTGCAGCCAGCTCCAGCTGCAGAGCTTGGAGCAGCCAAACATATTCTTCCTAATAGAGGGATAAGAAAGCAAAGGTAATGGATAATTAGGGTAGCCACAGGAGGTGGCATTGCACATCCAGGCTCAAATTATGAGAGTTCCTCAAACGTGTCCACTTGTATCCGTCTCCTTAATGAACCTCCAGTTTTGCCACTGTCTGCCCCTCCAACTGTTAATTCCAAATGTTTCCTTTTTTATTCCTTATTTGACTTATTTTTATTCTTAATTGTTCTTAATTACTTTTAAATTATCTTTAATTAAGCCCCTTGTGAATCAAAATTAATTCTAATTGATTTTATAATTTGGTTTTTTTTACATGTGGCCCCTGGCACGTTTGGGGATTGCCAGTGCGGCCCCTGGGCCTGAAAAGGTTCCCCACCCCTACCTTAAAGAAACGTGTGTGAAATCGAAATAAGCCCGGCCCCAACACAGGGACCCTGCAGGGAGATCGAAGGTCGGACTGTCCACACTCCGGGCCTTTCAGCCTCCCGTGACCCATTCCCATTTCCTGTTTGTTCTGGCTACTTAATAAAGTCTGCCTTTTGCTTGCAGACATCAGCACTGTGTGGGGTGTGTGTGATGGGATTGGAGTTCTCCTCTGCCCCTCTCCAGAACCACTCAGCCAGTCAGCACAGGGGATGGCTGGAAACACCGGACGTGACTTAGTTTCCCCACTTATAGTTTCCACTGGCCACAGCTCCCTCCAGAACCGTCCCACTCTGTAAAGAGGTCACCACCCTGTCACCCGTGATCTTGGATTTGCCCAAGGCACAGAAATTACAGTAAGGTTTGCCCATGAATCTAACCTGGATTTCCCTTCATGCGGACACACAAGC
>QEPC01004899.1:0-12197 GCA_003113815.1 Sphenodon punctatus | reverse complement strand
TCTAAAGGGGCACATGTCCAAGATGTTAAGGACCCCACATTCCAGGAATTCCTCTGGGATCTTCTTTAGCCAGCAGGAAACAGGACTCTGATTGGCTTGGACCGGTCAGCTGGAACTTGCACCTAGGCCAGGTAGGTTTACCTGGACAAATCACAGGGAAGGGGAGGGGGGCTTTAAAAACCTCAGACCCTCTCCATTTTTCTCTCTCTCTCTGGTCTAACTCACTGAGATCTCTAGCAGACGCTGCTAGGCTGGTGACCTCCCTGCCTGGAGGCACACATGGACTGCATGGCTTAACAGTAACTCTGGCTTTGTCAGAAGAAGGACTTGGACCCCATAGGAAAACCATCACCTATGGAGACCTGATCAGAACCAGTGTGAGTACCTTCCTTGCTACCTCAGCCACAGTTGTAGGAAGACACTTTCCAAATGGACTACTATGTCCACAGGTCTGACTCATTGCTAAAGGATTATCACCTCTGGTTCTCGGTGTAAACTTTGCTTTTATTCCTTTTTATATGTACTAGTAAAGTCTTAGTTTTCTTTTTATCCTACTGGGTGTGTGTGTGCATTATTGACTGAGCATTATACATCTCCCTAGGCCAAGCTACTAAAGAGGGGGAAATCTACCTATTTGGCAGAAGCCAACAGCTTTGGAACCAAGAGAAACCTCCTGTGGGTAGCTCTGGGGATCTGCCTCCAACACAGAGGAGGAAATTCCAGGAACAGAGTGCCAGGAAAGGGGAGTGCTTTTGGGAAGCTGTAAGGCGTATGCCTTTTGGGGGTTCACATTTCCTGAGTGATGTGAATGCCCGCTGGGAAACATTCGGGTGGTGGCAGCGGAATATCAAGGGTTTTGGGGGGTTTGCCAGCTGTGGGAACCCCTAACCAGAGATTTGGAGAAACACAGTGAGGTGGGTGGCTCAGCTGTATAGTGCCTCCTACTGGCATTTTGCCACAGTACACACCTCTAGTGGAGGCTGCAATAATAAAAGGTCTTCAGAACCACCTATGGTTACAGAAAAACAGACTTTGGTCTCTGCTGGCAAGATGTCTATCTCCATGGGAAGAGGAGAGTAGGAGAAGTCAGGGAACTCAGTGGCAATAACCATTCACTCTATTCAGCACTGGGCAGATTACACCAGGAGTACTGTGTCCAGTTCAGGGCACCTCATTTTAAGAAGGACATTGACAAATTGGAGCAGGTTCAAATGAGGGAAACAAAGATGATAAAGGGTCTGGAAAGCAAGTCGTATGAGGAAAGTTGTAGACTAGCGAAGAGAAGATTAAGGGGAGACATGATAGCAGTCTTCATATATTTAAAATACTGCTACAAAGGAGAGGGCAAGGAACGGTTGTGCATTGCTACAGAGGGCAGGACTAGATATAATGGGCTCAAGTTACAGGGAGGTAGATTTAGTTGAAATGTTCCTCCACAACATTGCCAAGATCTGCCCTTTTCTGTCCGTCTCCTCTGCCAAAACTCTCATCCACGCCCTAGTCATCTCACGCCTCAACTATTGTAACCTCCTCCTCGCTGCCCTTCCCCGCTCTCACCTTGCTTCCTTATCTCTGTTCAAAACGCTGCTGCCAGGATCATCCACCTAGCCTGTTGCTTTGACCATGTGCAGCCTCTCCTCTCTCTACTGGCTCCCCCTTCCTGAGCGTATTCTGCACAAGCTCCTCATCTTCACCTACAAAGCCCTTCACAACCTTGCTCCCCCCTACCTCTCTCCTCTGCTCTCCCTCTGAACCCCTGTTCGAGCACTCTGCTCCTCTTCCATCCCCTCCCTCACCTTCCCACACCTCCCCTGCTCCCCCAACCGCCTTCGTCCCTTCTCCCTCGCTGCCCCGCATGCCTGGAACTCCCTCCCTGCCCTCGTCCGCCTTGACCCCACCCTCCATGCCTTCAAGTCTCTCCTCAAAACCCACCTCTTCCGCTCCGCTCTTCCTAACTCCTGTTAATCATTCCCACCCAGGATTATCCCCCACCTGTTATCTGCAAACTCCCAACTTACTGCAACCAAGCCAAGAAACATGTACCTGAGCTCTCGCATCCTCATGAATGTCGCATCCCTTGTCTCTCCCTCTGTTCCCCCTTCCCTGTCTCCCCTCCCCCCGTCTTTAGATTGTAAGCTCTCGGGCAGAGACCGTGTCTATCTTATTCTTTGTGAAGCGCCAGGTATATCGCTGGTGCTATATAAATGCTTATAATAATAATAATTAATAATTAATGTCAGGGGAAACTTCCTAATGGTAAGAGCCATGCGGCCATGGGACAAACTGCATCGGGAGGTTGTAGGTGCCCCATCACTGGAAGTTTTCATAAAGTGGGTGGACAGTCAACTGTTGAATGTTGTCGCTGTTGTCATCCTGCATGCAAGCAGGGGCTTGGACTAGATGGACCGCGAGTTGTTCCATTCTAATTCTAGGATTCTAATGGGCATGGATTCCCCCCCCCTCGTGTTTAATTGATACACTAAAATAGTGCAATAAATATCCATGATTAGGCGTGTATAATTAGTGCTGTAAAAATTAAACTTTAATTAGGTTTAGCATCTGAAACTTTTAATAGGCTTTTTAAATGTGACACCTAGGCACTTTAATTTCCATTATGTGCGCTTAACGAAGAATTTTGCCCCACATTGGTTTTTAGCAGCATGCTATTAAAACTAAGCGGACTCATTCTTGCCTTTTGGGAATTGTGCCTGTAAAAGAGACTAGTATTAAGCTCATGCAGCCTTCTACAATTTCTATTTTTAATTCTAGGTTTCTGGAACGGTAGCTGTTATTCACAATAAACTGAATGTAAAGAGAAGGTGTCATGTATTATTCCAGGGTACCGCAAATTTTCTTCATTTATATAGCAGTGTAAAAGACAAAGAGGCCTGGGGTCATATTTCTCTCTCATTTCATATGTGAAACTGTAATTGATTCCCACCAAGTCAATATGATCAGGAAAAGAACTGGAGGATAGATATTCACCGTTTAAAAGTGTTTGAAAACTTTTTTATTCTCTAAGTGAGGGGTGGAGAACCTCAGGCCTGTGGGCCAAATGCACCCCTTGGCAAGTTTTTATGTGGCTCCTTTCCCAGTTCCTGGATCTGCCCCCTGGATTGAGTTCCTACCCTCGTGTACCTGCAGCCCTTGGACGAGATTGTGAGAGGTTTTGAGGCTGGGTGTTGTCAGTATGCAGTATGCTGATCACACCCAGCTTTACCTCTCATTTTTATTTGACCCAGTCCTGGCACTCTCGGTGTTTACCCGGTGTCTCGCTGTTGTGGGGAATTGGATGAGGACAAGCTGTCTGAAGCTGAATCCCGATAAGACCGAGGAGATGTTTATTATTATTATTATTATTATTTATTTATTTATTTTATTATTAACAAGCATTAATATAGCGCCAGCAATGTACCTGGCGCTTTACAAAGTAACTGAATAGACATGGTCCCTGCCCTAGGGCTTACAATCTGAGAGACCGGGGGTGGGGATATGAAGGAAGGGGAAGAGAGGGAGAGACAAGGAGTGTAACATTCACAAGGATGTGAGGTCCCAGGTACACACGCTTGACTTGGTTACATCAAGAAGGTGGGAAGGGGTGAGGGAGTGGAGGCCCGCATCATTGATGGGGTGTGTCCCTCCTTGTCCCTTCAGGTTCGGAGTCTGGGAGTGCTCCTCAACGCACAGCTCTGCCTGGATGTCCAGGTCGCAGCTGTGGTGAGGAGTGCTTTTTGTAAGTTACATCTAGTTTGTCGTCTTCGGACATATATCTCAAGCTTTGATCTGGCCACTGTCATCCATGCATTGATCACTTCGAGATTGGGCTACTGCAACGCACTCTATGTGCGGCTACCCTTGGTGATGACCCGAGGCTGAAGCTGGTGCAGAATGTGGCGGCCTACCTCCTTACGGGGAGAGGCCGCTGGTAGCACATAACTCTGGTGCTCCGCTCTCTGCATTGGCTGCCTATAGTCTTCCAGGCCCGATTTAAGGTGTTCGTTTACCTTTAAAGCCCTATATGGCCTGGGCCCTGCGTACCTGCAGGATCACCGTGAGGCCTATCATGTCCTGGATAGGCCCCTGTGGTTGGCTGGGGGTGCCCTCTTGGAGGCCCTAGAGTTTTTTGAGCAGCAGCATTCGGAAGGGCGTTCTTGTTGGCCACACCATGGCTGTGGAACTCCTGGTGGAGATTTGCCTCTCTCTGGATCTCCCCTCCATGGCACGATCCATGGCACGATCCATGATCTGGACCCTACTTTCTTTGGACACACCCCTTAAGCATTCCCACATCCAACTTCTGTGTAGTCCCCGGAGTTTGCACTCATTTTCAAAGTGGCCCCTGAGAGGAAAAGTTTCTCCACCTGTGATTTAAATGCTTTTAGATGATCTGCTGCTGTTTTTCCCTAAACATATTTTTTTTCTTCCCCCTTCCTCTTTTAAAATGGTGTTAGTTGGATTTTAATTGGTTTTTATTGTATCTTACTATATTGTAATCAATGGGTGATTTCAGACGTGAAATCACCCCGCACCGGGATCCATTTCGGATCCCGGTGAGGAATCAGTCTGGCCGTCCTTCAGATGTGCTGACCTGATTCCCAACGGGGGAGGGGAGGGGGCGGGGCTGCATGGCACAACGTGCGGCCGCACAGCCCCGCCCCTTCGTGCTCCCCCGGCCACCCACCCTCCGGGAGACGGGCGGGCACAACAGCCAATCTGACCGCTGCGCCCGATCCCGCATCGTAGTCTGGGCCATGATCCGGCCAGCGGGAGGTAAATTTACTTTCAGTCGATTCTGGATTGTGGCCACCGTGACCACGCTTGCGGCCCAATCCCACCACGCTTTCGGACCTCTGGGCGGCCGGAGGTCTGAAAGCGTGGTCAAAGATATTCCTGCCGGGGGTTCACTGGGTGAACATCTGGCGGGAATCTCTTTGGGTGCTGTCAGATGTTACGCTACCGTGGCCACCACAGGGGGGTTCACTGTGGTTGACCGTGGTATCGTAATGTCTGAAATTACCCTATGTTGGAAGGTGCACTCAGCATGGTGTGTGTGTGTGCTTATAAATAAAAGTATTATTATTATAAAATACCAGAAAAGGCACAGGTGCAAGCCTTGGAATTTGGATTCAGAATAACATTCTTCAGATTCTACAAATTTTAGATCAGTAGTTTCAGTTGGGCTCATTGAAACTACAGAGGTAGAACAGGGGTAAAGTTTGGCGTTGTACCTAAATTTACTAAAACTTATGTGTAATAGATTCAGTTGGTTTCTTTATGGGTGGGGGAAGCCTGGCGATGTGAGGATCCAGATTTTTTTGTTGTTGAAAACTTTCAGGGGAAAAATGTGTGTTCTCCCATGTTTAAAATTTCTTTCCCCCCACAAGGCCTGGTAAGGAAAATATGGAAATCTTGGGGAAAAATTAAAAATAAACTGTTCCATGCATGCTAATAACTGTAGCCAATAATTACTATTATTAAAACTAGGTATTACTATTTTCCTGAGCCCAAAGAGTATAACCAAAATTTGTTTTGGTAATCAAGTAAATACTGCCAGTAATTTCAGTTCCCCCCTACCAAATTTCCATGTTTTTTTCCCAACCCACTTCCCCCTCCTGGACGAAAGCTCAAGTTTTTCCTGTGCCTTTAAAATTTCCAGAAATTTTACATCTGGAGGCCAAGCCAGGGTGGTGCAGTGAGATGCAATGTGGTGTAGTGGATAAGGTGCTGGCCCCGGCCCTGGGAGACCAGGCCTTGAATCCTCTCCTAGCCATGAACTCACTGGGTGGCTTTGGGCAAGTCTCAGCCTGTAAAAGGGGAATATGTATCAGTCTGTCCCTGTGTTCCCCTCCCCTTTGTCCATCTTAGATTGCATACGTGGGCGAGGGGTGGGAGCATCGGTAAAAAAAGGCCCTGAGGCACTGTGTACGCCTAGTAGCACTCTAGAAATGATGATTATTAGTAGTAGTAGCCCATTTCAGCATTACAACTCCTCCAGTGCTTTAAAACAGGATTAAAAAGACATCCTCCCTGCCCCCAAGGAGTTGAAATGCAAAACTATCCTTTCCCCCCTCTTATTTAATGTATTTATTTATTTAATTTGAGAGAGATTAACATGGGAAAACTTCCCAGAAGTGGGTTTTGAGGGCAGAAGAGCCCAGTGGACCAGGGTAATTAATAGAATGGCTAGGGCATTTTAGCATGGGACCTTGAAGATGAAGTTTTAGTTCCTTACTCTCCACAGCCTTCCTGACTATTTATTTATTTATTTATTTATTTATTTTTTGTATAGACAAACAATAAAATTATAAATAAAATTCCTGACTGATTTTTGGACAAGTCATTTGGCCTCTGATGGTGCGTTTAGACGTGCTTCTGTGCACGCGGATTTGAACAATCCACTTTTAGAAAAGTTGGGCGAGTGCTCATTTAGATGCGCCGGTGCAAAGTGTGACTCGCACGTTGTTTTGAAACTGCATTGGTAAAATCCCGATATTAAGGTTTTACCAATGTGGATTCAAAAGAATGCGCAAGCCACACTTTGCACCGGCGGCGGCGCGCCTCAATGCCACCCACACAACTTTTCTAAATTTGCGTGCGGAGCAGCACATCTAAAAACATGCTGAATCTTGGCTTTCTCTGTAAAATGGCGATGACAACGCTTCTCTTTCTCAGAGGGGCACAGGGGCGGTGGGCTGCCTAGGGAGGGAGGGGCAATGCCCCTCCTGGCCCCAGGACTCCCCTGGCCGGCTGGCCCCGACGCTGAGGTGCTAAAAAAAAAAAAGCGTCCACGCGCGCTGCGGTGAATGTTCAGAGCCATCTCTAAGAACCTGGTTTAGAGCAGCAACTTTCAGAAGGTTGCTGCTATAAACCAGGTTCTTTGAGATGGCTCCGCCTCTGGACATTCTCACTGGTTGTGTGTGCACGTGCACACACAACCGGTGACCCCCCCCCAAAGGCTTGGAAGCCTTCAGGGACAAAAGGGAGGTGTTTTCTCTTTTTATGCGGAACGGGTGGCTAGAAGCGTCGTCCATTCCGCATAAAGAGATCCTGCAATCGAATGGTGTCTCAGGGGGCCCTGTTCCATTGCGGGGGCCGGGCAGGGCTAAAGTCCATACCAGGGCGCTGCATACAGGTGCCCAGCTATGAACTGCCTAGTGTCCCACCTGTGCAGGGGGGAGGGGCTGGGAGCTCCTGCTATGCGCGTAGCTCCCAGCCCCCACTCCCTCCCTGAGTCCCTTCCTCCCTTCCTGTTGAATCAAACTGACTCGACTCTGGGAGGGAGGGGGGAACTTGGGGAAGCCAACTGCGTGGCAGCTCCCAGGCCCAACTGAACAGTTCAGGGCTGGAAGCTTCTGCGCAGCCATCAGGAGCAGGAGCAGAGGAGCCTGAGGAGAGAGAGGAGCCGCTGCCGGTGAGTAAATTGCGGGGGGGGGGGGGGGGGGCAGTGGGGGGGAGGGGGGGGCGGGGGTCCCGGGGTTCCTGGGGGGGGGGGGGGGGGGGGGTGGGTTAGAGCAGGGGGGCTGGGAGCCAGGACTCCTGGGTTCCATGGGAGAGGCATGGGGGAGACCTCATGTTACATGAGGTCTGTGTACTCATATCCTCACCACATGGACCAACCAGCCATCATTCTTGATGTAACTAAGCCAAGCACCTGGGACCTTGCATCCTTGTGAATGTTACACTCCTTGTCTCTCCCTCTGTTCCCCTTCCTTTGTCTTCCCCCACCCCCTGGTCTCTCAGAGGGACCGTGTCTATTCAATTACTTTGTAAAGCGCCAGGTACATTGCTTGTGCTATACAAATGTTTAATAATAAATATAATAAAAAATAATAATAATAATAATAATAATAAATAAAAATAAATTAATTAATAACTGCGAGGGTGGAGTTGATCAGAAAGNGGTTAGAGCAGGGGGAGTGCTGGGAGACAGGACTCCTGGGTTCTCTGGGAGGGGAGTGGGGGCTAGTAGGTTAGAGTAGGGGAGCTGGGAGCCAGGGCTTCTGGGTTCTCGGGGAGAGAAGTGGGGGCAAGTGGGTTAATGCAGGGGGGACTGTGTGTGGTAAAATGGAGGTTTGGAAATCCTGAGATCTCACTGCAAGTCATGTGATTTCAGTTGTGTTCAAAATGCTGGAAATGGGATGTGCGTGGTAAAATTGGACTCAGGCTGTGAGTGAGGTGCTTTACAAGAATGGGTCCCTGTGTTTGGGGTTTATAAATGATTTATTTTAAGCTTGATGTGCATGTAGACTGTGTTTTCTTCCATCCGATGTTAACCCTGGGAACTCCTTACTGCTGGGTTATGCCATGCCACTGGCCTACCGTCTCCCTGGCTCCGCCTACCGTCCCCCTCGCTCCGGCCCGCCGGCCCGGCCTTACTGCCCCAGTGCCCCTTCAACATCCAAACCCACCAGCCGCTCCTGGAGGGGTGCTGTGAGGATGATAAATCAACGGAAAGATGATGAGATGTTCAGATTCACAGGGAAGACCGATAAATGCATTTGGGGGAACTGGGCAAGCCATAAAGTTAGGTGGCATTCACACATGTCTCTTCATCCATGCTTCCTCCCCATCCCACACAGGAGATAACTATTACGCTGTATCATTTTTCACACGCTGCTTCCGCCACTCCCAGTTTTGCAGTGTGTCATTGGACGTTTTCACACAAGACACTCTCCAGCCACTACCCGCCCACCACCCACCCACTATACATGTTGCAGGGCTGCAGTGTTGCCCTATGGGTGCCCTGTAACATGTATAGTGGGTGGGAGGTGGGTGGGTAGTGTGTCTTGTGTGAAAACACCCATTGACACAGCTGCTGCTGCTATATATTGTAGGTATATATTTAATATATATTATTAGCCTCTTGAAATCATCAAGTGAACTTATTTATCATTAGAGTGAATGTGTAGATCTGCCGTATCCTGGCATAAGCTGGATCCAAGGGTTAGTTTGTGGGTGAAAACAAGCGAGATTGTGCCGTTGCAGCATCCTGGCCTAGTTCAGATCAAGAAGCTGCCGCGGACACAGTCCGGACTGGGATGGGCAGGGGAGGGCAGCTGGTCCTGTCCCTGTGCTGCTCCCAGCACCCCGCCTTGTGATGGGCAGCCATGGCGGCCAGTCATGATGGACCTGATCCGGGCCGGCAGGAACAGATGAGTTAACACACTCCGAGATCACAGCCTAGGTTAGCTGCTGACATAACCCGGGGCAATCCTGGGCCAACATCTGGTGGAACCTACACAGGTGCAGGCTAGGTCTGGGCCAAAACATGGCAGAGTGGGCCAAAGCAGCCTGTCATCGCGTTTGTTAACAGCCTGTGATTCATGGAATGGTGGGTTATGTGGCAAAGTAGAGCTGAAAGGTACCGGATGTGGTAATACCTGCATTTTGGGGTATCCAAATTGGTACCCAAATACCATTTGAGTATCTGAAAAACCAAAATGGTGTTTTGGGGTTTTCAAGTACCCCAAAACCTAGAAATTCCGCCCCCCCCAAAAAAATCTGGTGCTGGAAGTTGAAATAACAGGACAAAAAGGGTATTTTGCGTACCTGATTGGGCATTGTTTCATGTACTGAAAAGTACCAAAATCTTTGAGTTGAATCACGTACTTCCAATTTGATGGTATACCTGTGTTTTGTGGGTGTTTCAGCTCTAGTTTTAAGGTATGGTAATCTGACACCCTGCTCTGAAACCTTCAGGCTATGGTTGGTCTACTAGAGACTGCTTACCATAGGGCTGTCCTTAAGTAATTTTGCCATCTTTTTGCTCCCCCTTTTCACCTACCTAGAGCTATGTTACTATTGTACATGTGTAGGTGAATATAACGAATGAGTAAAACAAGTTAGTGATGTCTAAGATTATTCATAGAAACACCGACTGAAAAAAAAAAAAAAGACCTTCTGTCCCCTCTCTCCCTAAATCACTTGCCATCACTTGCTCTGCACTCTCTTCCTGCTAAATAAAATGCCCTAGTTAAATAGGATGCTATCAAATGCCACCACATGATGTGAAATGGTCTCACATGCCAAGAAATGCCCAGTTTAAACCAATGCCTGCATATGCTGTCTTACTCTGTCTGTCTCTCTCTCTCTGGGTGTTTTCAGACGTGATGATAGCCCGCACTTCCACACTTTGAGCCGTGTGGAAATGGGGGTTACCGTCACATCAGAAACTGCTGCCAGATGTTAGCCCGGGTCGTTCCCCCAGCGATGTTAGCACTTAGCCTGGGCTGTGAGTTGGGGAAATCTCCAACTCACAGCCTGGGCGAAGTGCCAACACTGCCCAGGTACCAGTCCGACCAGGTGTAAAGTGTGCCGTCATGTTAGAACGGCTGCTTTATTTACTGTGGTCCGGGGTGGCAGCGGGTTCCAGGTGCCATGGTGGCTATCATTGGGGGTGGGCTGTTCCATGCAGTATGGAGGCAGGACCGGGTGGACACATGTCTTTGAGTCTCCCCGCCTCCTCCCTGGCTGCTGTAACATTTGTTTGGTGGCTGGGCTGACTCCTGGCCAGAGTGACCGCTCCTGCCACTGCCTGGAGAAGTCCGTGGAGGCGGCAGCAGCCATCACATCAGAAAGCTCCCCCTGCCCTCTCTCTCTCTCACACAGAGAGAGCTGGCTTTTTGTTGGAGCCATCTCCAGACTCAGTGGCCCTAAGAAACTCTGATCACTCTCACTTGGAAATGTGCCCCCTTGCTCCAGCTTTCTAATTCCTTCTTGCATGTTTCTTGTAATGTGAGAAGTGATACGTCCTGCTTTAGTCAAGCTCCCCACAATGCACCATGCAAAAACCAGCCCTGCAGCATTCTGGGATTGCTAGCAATGGCTGTGGCAGTACTTGTGGGAGAATTTACAATGGAAGAAATGATGTGTGAAAAAGAAAAAAGGCAAAGTAATTCTCTCCCACAGGAAATGAAAAATGTGGGAGAAGAGACTTGTGTGAATGTGTCCTGAGTTATCCCCTCTCTGTTCCGCACTGCAGAACCAAACCACTGAGCACGCTGGGGACGTCTATGAAGACCCCCCCATTGGCCTAACTGGCGGTTGCTCATGCAGAAGGAATGCCGCAATCGAGATCAGTATCTGCTCTGTGGATAAAAGCTTTGTGGTGGATATTTGAGAGGAGACGTTTGCCTTTAACGGTCATAGTTGGTGAAAATGTTCTTTACAAAGCTAAACTATTCTTTCTTTTTTCCACTAGGTGACATTTAATTTATTAAACCTGCTCCACATTTGTTTACAGATAAACAGTTTTATTTCCTAGCCTGGCTACCTGGAACTTCTAACAAATGAAGTGTTTTATTTTCCCCCCCCCCGAAGAATCTGCTGGCCTAAGTCTGTAGTTACCTCACTGAAGGCTCTGACTCTAAACGTAGAAGCGGTTGTGTCCTTCAAAGCAACCTTAAATAGCATTTAATAAAAAGGGAAGCAATTTGATGTCACTAAGAGCACTCTATTGGATTAATGTCTGGCACAAACAAGGTTCTTTACTGTGGCTGCCCAGAGCTTCCTAGCATTGCTCCTGTTGTTTTGGACACCAAGAGTTGTAATTGTGCTACCCAGCTTAGCTGAGCTGCAGGATCAGATTTTGTCATTCACTTTTGCTGGGTAGGCCGAGCTCAAATGCTGCATTCAAATTTATACAGTGGCCCTGTCTGCATGAGGAAAAAAAGTCATGTATTATTAAACTGGACTGAAATATCTACCTAAGCATCATAAGCCACCATTTAACACCTTTTCAAAAATGTTGCGTTGTGATTTCAACACAGCCAGCTGAAAGGCATTCTATTTTGCCAACATGGAGACTGAGCTAACTTGATTGACAAACATACAATTTATCCATGTAGACCTACTTAAAAGACTTGTTTGGAATTAGGGAATTTGATGTGGATTCTTTTTATTATGTATTTATATAGCATTAGTTAATGCGCCTGGTACTGAACAATTATTAATTAGAAACAAGTCCCTGCCCCAGGGGGTTTACAATCTAGGATAGACAAGGGGGAGACAGGGACCGTGAACTTGCAGGTGCACGTTCTTGGGAAGAAGAGGACCCTGAATAACAGGACAGTAGAGGGAGCATCACTGAGCAGTTTGGGGAGGGGACCAAGACCACTTGCCCACGTTACACCAGTCGGTGATTCTCCCAGCGGGGAATCTCCCAGATGGGAAATTTATGCCGAGCTGTTCACATGGGC
>QEPC01004895.1:376535-388018 GCA_003113815.1 Sphenodon punctatus | reverse complement strand
GCTTCTCATGTGGTTCCCAAATGGATGTAAAGCCCTTGAGATGATGCATTTGCTGGGAGCGGTTTCTGGTGGGAGTAAGCTCGCTTTTGGGTCACAGACGGAGCCCGCACTGTTGCTCAGTCTCGAGTTTTGACTTGTTACTTGCCTGAAGATGGGCTCTCTCCCAGCCGAAAGCTTGCATCATTTCACCAGCAGAAGTTGGTTGAAACGATGATCCATCCGAACGAATTCCCCCTCCCCCTGCATCTCCGGCCCATCCCCTTTGTGACAACACAGAGTCATTGTTGTCCTCGCCTCTACGGCTGCTTGTAAGACCCTTGAAACCTGTTACCTGCCCTTTGCTCCCTCCCCACCCCCCTCGGCCTTTCCTTGCGGGTCTCCCATCCCAAACCCTTTCGCTTTGCTGCTGCCCTCGGAATCCTCTCTCCGGTTTGTTAGTGGCTGCCTCCCAGCTACGGAGTGAGCTCCTCAAACTGCAGGGAGGCATCGAGCCGCAGGGCTCTGGCCTGGGCTCCGGTGCTGCTCCACGTCTTCACTGAGCACTTGGAGGAAGGGGCAGAGGGAATACGGATCAAGTTTGCAAACACACAAAATTGAGTGGGGAAAGCTAACCCCTTGGAAGAGGGCATCAGAATTCAAAATGAGCTTGATGGGTTGGAATTAACGAAACAAAATTCAGCAGAGATGAACAGAGAACTTTAAGAAAGAAAAACCAAATATTCAAGTCTAAGATGGGGGCTCCCTGGCTCGGCAAGAGCCCGGATAAAAGGGATCAGGGGGCTGGGCTTCATCGCAAGCGGAACCGGAGTCAGCAGTGGGGCTGCAGCTGCAGAAAAGGCGAATGCAATTTTGCGCTGCTTTGACAGAGCCTTGAAGGGGAGGCATGAGAGCAGGATTCAGATAGCGGAAAGGCTGGCACGGAACAGAGGGGAAAGCTAGAAACAATGGGCCCCGGTGAGAGAAAGCGAGATTTCGGTTAGAGAGCAGGACACCCCTCCTAAGCTAAGAGCCGTGCGGCCTTGGGAGACGCTGCCTAAGGGGGAGGCCGTGGCCGCTCGGTCGCTGGAGGTTTCCAAACAGGGATGTGGCCGCTGTCGCCGTCCTGGTTCCAAGCAGAGGGTTAGACTGGCTGACCCACCAGGTCCCGTCTGCTGATCGGATTCTGTGCCCGTGGCTCCCAGCCGGGCCGTCGCACGGAGCGATGCCAACATCCCCCCCCCCCCGTGCCGCGGATAAGAGGCCGCCGTCCGAAATGGCTTTTGCCAACTCAGTGGGGTGTTGCCGCCTCCTTCAGGGAACGGGGGAGGGAGCTGGATTGTTCCTGGAGGATTTATTAGTAAATTGGCTCATTTGTTACTTGCTAGGCATAGGGGTCGCCGGATGGGCAAGGTTTTCCAGGACGCTTACGAAAAATACATGTTGCAGGGCCTATGAGCCCCTCTCCCGGAGACGGGAAACAGCCACCAAAATGACGGACTCACGAGTTAGTTTAGGCCGTTTTCTCCTTGTGAGATTGATCTGAGCCAAACAGAAGCCGAGTTCTGAGCCACGGGCCTAGACAGGCAGAGAGCTGAGATACCAGATACAGGGAGCAGCAAGTTCGTCCTCCAGGAGGCCTAGAAGGGTCGAGATGCCAGGAACAGGGAGCAGTGAGTTAGTCCTCCAAGAGGCCTAGAAGGGTAGAGATATGATACCAGGGACCGGGAGCAGCAAGTTGGTCCTCCAGGGGCTCTAGAAAGGCTGAGGCTTGTGCTCCTGGGAGCTTAACCCAGGCAGAGCCATGTTGAGGAGTAAATAGCCCCCTGAGCAAGGAAGGTTTTGTCTGAACACCATTTCCTGTGCTCCTCCTGTCCTTCCCCGCTCCGGCTGCTGCCCTCAAAAGCTCGGAATCAGCACCTGGCAAGCACCCACTTGGCAATTCCTGGCTCAAGACCAGACTTGCCTGCTGCTGGGTGCTGACCCAGGGAGGCAGCTCATTCTCCAGACAGATTTCTGCCCTGTGCCTCCAGCGGGGGGAAGGGGGGTGGCCGCTGCCCAAATCCCCCTGGGGGGGGGCATGGAGCATGGGGGCTGATGCAGGGATCTCTCTCTCAAAGGGTTTGGCAGCGCGCGGGGCGACCTGGGCGGCATTTCCCATTCGAAGCAGAAGCCCCCCCACCTGCTGGTGAAGGCCATGCCCCCTGAGCGCGCAGCTCACCTGCAGAGCACCAGGCACAAGCGGGCCGTGGACCGCGAGCACTGCTTGGGGTGAGCCTCCCGGACGCGGCGTTCTCTGGGAGGGGAGTGGGGGCTAGTGGGTTAGAGCAGGGGGGGCTGGGAGCCAGGACTCCTGGGTTCTCTGGGAGGGGAGTGGGGGCTAGTGGGTTAGAGCAGGGGGGGCTGGGAGCCAGGACTCCTGGGTTCTCTGGGAGGGGAGTGGGGGCTAGTGGGTTAGAGCAGGGGGGGCTGGGAGCCAGGACTCCTGGGTTCTCTGGGAGGGGAGTGGGGGCTAGTGGGTTAGAGCAGGGGGGGCTGGGAGCCAGGACTCCTGGGTTCTCTGGGAGGGGAGTGGGGGCTAGTGGGTTAGAGCAGGGGGGGCTGGGAGCCAGGACTCCTGGGTTCTCTGGGAGGGGAGTGGGGGCTAGTGGGTTAGAGCAGGGGGGGCTGGGAGCCAGGACTCCTGGGTTCTCTGGGAGGGGAGTGGGGGCTAGTGGGTTAGAGCAGGGGGGGCTGGGAGCCAGGACTCCTGGGTTCTCTGGGAGGGGAGTGGGGGCTAGTGGGTTAGAGCAGGGGGGGCTGGGAGCCAGGACTCCTGGGTTCTCTGGGAGGGGAGTGGGGGCTAGTGGGTTAGAGCAGGGGGGGCTGGGAGCCAGGACTCCTGGGTTCTCTGGGAGGGGAGTGGGGGCTAGTGGGTTAGAGCAGGGGGGGCTGGGAGCCAGGACTCCTGGGTTCTCTGGGAGGGGAGTGGGGGCTAGTGGGTTAGAGCAGGGGGGGCTGGGAGCCAGGACTCCTGGGTTCTCTGGGAGGGGAGTGGGGGCTAGTGGGTTAGAGCAGGGGGGGCTGGGAGCCAGGACTCCTGGGTTCTCTGGGAGGGGAGTGGGGGCTAGTGGGTTAGAGCAGGGGGGGCTGGGAGCCAGGACTCCTGGGTTCTCTGGGAGGGGAGTGGGGGCTAGTGGGTTAGAGCAGGGGGGGCTGGGAGCCAGGACTCCTGGGTTCTCTGGGAGGGGAGTGGGGGCTAGTGGGTTAGAGCAGGGGGGGCTGGGAGCCAGGACTCCTGGGTTCTCTGGGAGGGGAGTGGGGGCTAGTGGGTTAGGGCAGGGGGGGCTGGGAGCCAGGACTCCTGGGTTCTCTGGGAGGGGAGTGGGGGCTAGTGGGTTAGAGCAGGGGGGGCTGGGAGCCAGGACTCCTGGGTTCTCTGGGAGGGGAGTGGGGGCTAGTGGGTTAGAGCAGGGGGGGCTGGGAGCCAGGACTCCTGGGTTCTCTGGGAGGGGAGTGGGGGCTAGTGGGTTAGAGCAGGGGGGGCTGGGAGCCAGGACTCCTGGGTTCTCTGGGAGGGGAGTGGGGGCTAGTGGGTTAGAGCAGGGGGGGCTGGGAGCCAGGACTCCTGGGTTCTCTGGGAGGGGAGTGGGGGCTAGTGGGTTAGAGCAGGGGGGGCTGGGAGCCAGGACTCCTGGGTTCTCTGGGAGGGGAGTGGGGGCTAGTGGGTTAGAGCAGGGGGGGCTGGGAGCCAGGACTCCTGGGTTCTCTGGGAGGGGAGTGGGGGCTAGTGGGTTAGAGCAGGGGGGGCTGGGAGCCAGGACTCCTGGGTTCTCTGGGAGGGGAGTGGGGGCTAGTGGGTTAGAGGAGGGGGGGCTGGGAGCCAGGACTCCTGGGTTCTCTGGGAGGGGAGTGGGGGCTAGTGGGTTAGAGGAGGGGGGGCTGGGAGCCAGGACTCCTGGGTTCTCTGGGAGGGGAGTGGGGGCTAGTGGGTTAGAGGAGGGGGGGCTGGGAGCCAGGACTCCTGGGTTCTCTGGGAGGGGAGTGGGGGCTAGTGGGTTAGAGCGGGGGGGCTGGGAGCCAGGACTCCTGGGTTCTCTGGGAGGGGAGTGGGGGCTAGTGGGTTAGAGCGGGGGGGCTGGGAGCCAGGACTCCTGGGTTCTCTGGGAGGGGAGTGGGGGCTAGTGGGTTAGAGCGGGGGGGCTGGGAGCCAGGACTCCTGGGTTCTCTGGGAGGGGAGTGGGGGCTAGTGGGTTAGAGCAGGGGGGCTGGGAGCCAGGACTCCTGGGTTCTCTGGGAGGGGAGTGGGGGCTAGTGGGTTAGAGCAGGGGGGCTGGGAGCCAGGACTCCTGGGTTCTCTGGGAGGGGAGTGGGGGCTAGTGGGTTAGAGCAGGGGGGCTGGGAGCCAGGACTCCTGGGTTCTCTGGGAGGGGAGTGGGGGCTAGTGGGTTAGAGCAGGGGGGCTGGGAGCCAGGACTCCTGGGTTCTCTGGGAGGGGAGTGGGGGCTAGTGGGTTAGAGCAGGGGGGCTGGGAGCCAGGACTCCTGGGTTCTCTGGGAGGGGAGTGGGGGCTAGTGGGTTAGAGCAGGGGGGCTGGGAGCCAGGACTCCTGGGTTCTCTGGGAGGGGAGTGGGGGCTAGTGGGTTAGAGCAGGGGGGCTGGGAGCCAGGACTCCTGGGTTCTCTGGGAGGGGAGTGGGGGCTAGTGGGTTAGAGCAGGGGGGCTGGGAGCCAGGACTCCTGGGTTCTCTGGGAGGGGAGTGGGGGCTAGTGGGTTAGAGCAGGGGGGCTGGGAGCCAGGACTCCTGGGTTCTCTGGGAGGGGAGTGGGGGCTAGTGGGTTAGAGCAGGGGGGCTGGGAGCCAGGACTCCTGGGTTCTCTGGGAGGGGAGTGGGGGCTAGTGGGTTAGAGCAGGGGGGCTGGGAGCCAGGACTCCTGGGTTCTCTGGGAGGGGAGTGGGGGCTAGTGGGTTAGAGCAGGGGGGCTGGGAGCCAGGACTCCTGGGTTCTCTGGGAGGGGAGTGGGGGCTAGTGGGTTAGAGCAGGGGGGCTGGGAGCCAGGACTCCTGGGTTCTCTGGGAGGGGAGTGGGGGCTAGTGGGTTAGAGCAGGGGGGCTGGGAGCCAGGACTCCTGGGTTCTCTGGGAGGGGAGTGGGGGCTAGTGGGTTAGAGCAGGGGGGCTGGGAGCCAGGACTCCTGGGTTCTCTGGGAGGGGAGTGGGGGCTAGTGGGTTAGAGCAGGGGGGCTGGGAGCCAGGACTCCTGGGTTCTCTGGGAGGGGAGTGGGGGCTAGTGGGTTAGAGCAGGGGGGCTGGGAGCCAGGACTCCTGGGTTCTCTGGGAGGGGAGTGGGGGCTAGTGGGTTAGAGCAGGGGGGCTGGGAGCCAGGACTCCTGGGTTCTCTGGGAGGGGAGTGGGGGCTAGTGGGTTAGAGCAGGGGGGCTGGGAGCCAGGACTCCTGGGTTCTCTGGGAGGGGAGTGGGGGCTAGTGGGTTAGAGCAGGGGGGCTGGGAGCCAGGACTCCTGGGTTCTCTGGGAGGGGAGTGGGGGCTAGTGGGTTAGAGCAGGGGGGCTGGGAGCCAGGACTCCTGGGTTCTCTGGGAGGGGAGTGGGGGCTAGTGGGTTAGAGCAGGGGGGCTGGGAGCCAGGACTCCTGGGTTCTCTGGGAGGGGAGTAGGGGCTAGTGGGTTAGAGCAAGGGGGGCTGGGAGCCAGGACTCCTGGGTTCCGTTCCCAGCTCCAGGGAGGGGTTGCTGCAGCTGATGAAAGGTCACCACTATCTCAGAGCTTGTCCCCTCCTGCCAACGTCACTCACAAAGACACATGCAGGGGTTTCCTACTGCCGCTGCCGTTGAGAACAGAGCTTGGCCCGGTCCGGAGCAGGAGTGCAGCTGCGAAGGGTCACAACCAGGAAAGTGTCCAACAGGAGACAGCTAGGGTGTGTGTGTGTGTGTCTGGAGTCACCCCGGGGGGGGGGGCAGAAACCGTCCCTGCCCTATTGTAGGTCCTGGGCCGCTCTTGATCTGCCCCGGGGGGAGCCGACGTTGGAATCTGGTCCTGCTTGTCTGAAGCCTCTTTGTGACTTTGGATTTCCCCCTGGGAGACTAAATTCCCCCCCAACCCCCCATGGAAGCCAGTGGGCTTGTCCCCCCATGCCTGGCAGCCCGTAGTGTGGCCCACGATTAGCCTAGGATGGACACCTCCGAAAGCCACGCTGCAGAGTCTCTCCTGAGCTGACTGGGATTGGAACCCGCAACTGAGCCAAGTTCACTAGCTCCATGTCATGTGGGAACATGGGGCAATACACAATCTGGGGATACCTAGTGGCCTTTTCGTGTCAGAACCCTGCTGCGCAATGCTCACACATGCTGCTACCTGAATTTCCAAGCAGGCTAGTCTGGGCCAGTCCCTCTGGCTCTTTTAGCTTCCCCTGAACGTTTTACTGGGCTCCAATGGAGCACTCCAGTGTACTGGCCTGGCTCGCTGCTGTCACGGAGCTGGGGGGGCCTTCTCTCTTTAGGCTGCACCCCCCGTCCTTTGCACACGTGATCAGAAAAACCCACCCTGCGATCAGGGAGCTCCTGGTGGTTCGTTCCCCAGCGACGCCTCCCTTTCACCTCCCTGCCCAGCCATAGAGCAGAGACCCCTCTCTGGCCACCCGTAGCTGGGGAGGTTTCGCAGCGGGGTGTCGCCCAGATAGAGTATCCCCACTTAGGAACCCCAAAAGGCCAAATGAACACACGCAAACACACTAGGCTTGATTACCAAGAATATATTACACGCAAATATGCATAAGACTCAGGCTGTTGATCAAAACAGTGAGAAGTCATAAAACAAATCCAAACCAATGCATTCTAATTGCACTGAGGTTCCCTGCCTGCCCTCTTACCCTAAGGCTCAGCCCAGTTGGGTCAGTGCTTCTCGGCCTGGTGTTGGAACTGGGCTCGGTCCTTGGAGGTGGCTTGGGAAGTCTCTAATTGATAGTGGTGCAGCCTCTCCTGCAAGCTGCTTGCTCCTCGCTGCTCAAGATGGAAGAGAGTGTTCTCTTTTCTCTTTCCAGGTTTCTCTATTGTTGTTTTAATGTCCTTGTAGGAGGGTTGCAATCCCCCCCCCCCCAGCAGTTACCTGGGCAGCTAATGGCTTGTTTTGTCTGACAATGGGTCTCCTGTCTCCAAACCTGTGTGGTTGGTGTTCCCTCCCCCCAGGCTGGAGCTGACAATCTTAGCTTCTGAACTTTACAGTTTTAATATTCTTCTGTACCAGTTGCCCCAATACCCCCCCCCATTCTATATTGCTCCATGTCCCCTCATGACACTCTGGACCTAGGGTTGCCAGAGAGGGAAATGTTTGCAGGATGTTTATGAAAAATACATGTTGGAGGCCTTAGGTGCCAATGCAGGCCCTGCAACATGCATTTTTCATAAATGTCCCAGGACAATTTGCCTCTCTGGCAACCCTCCCCGTATCGGTCTTTTGAACAAGTCTTGGAGCTTCCCCAGGCTGCGCTTCCCCGCCTGGCTGGGCTGTGAGGGCGGCGGGTCTCTTGGCAGCCTCTGTCAGGGCGTCTGGCCACTTGGCCAGCGACTCACCTACGGCTGGGCAGCAGGCCCTGCTGGGAAGCTGTACGCGCCCCAGGAAAATAAACAGCCTCCAGGATGATTTTGGAGCCGAAAATAGCCCCTTGGCGCTTCCGCCGCGGCCGCTGACACCTCCTAACCCAAGGGAGCTGGGAGAATCAGCAGAAGAGGAGCCCTCTAGGAGGCCTGGAACAAATTTAGCTAGACCAGCCACCCCGTCCCAGGAAAAGGCTCCGGCCTCCCTGCCCCCCTCGACAGGCACCTCCTGCTGCCCCCTCTCGGCACCCAGATTGCTTGGCTAACGGGGGGGGCGGGCAACTATGGCTTGATCCCAAGCAAAGCAACTGGACTCGCTGCCATGGGATCCCCCCTAGATCCAAGGCTGGTGACCCCTAAAATGAGCCTGGGTGCAAGGTTGCGTGACCCCTGCCAGTTGTCCTGGACCGGAGCCAAGTTAGAGCAGACTAAAGGCTGCTCTAGGTGATGCTTTAGGGCAAGTCTAATCCATTGGTGGCAAAGGGAGCGTTTCCTGCAGCCCACCCCCCCTCGCTGCCTGATGAGCAAAACCCGGCTGTAGGATCACCCCCCCCCCCATGCCAGCAGGGTTGGGGGGTGGGACGGACGGGCCTTGCTAGCAGAGTGGAACAGGGATGCAGCAGAGGCAGGTCAGAAGCAGGGGGCCGGGGGGCGGAGCCGGGGCAGATAAATATATGTTTCCGGAGAGGAGAGAAAGGAGAACCGGCTGCTCCAGCGACCACAGGGGGAGGGGGGGGAGGAAATGACAAAGTGACAGGAAGTGACCCCCCCCCCCGAGCGTGAGGCAGGAGGGGGCCCGGCCTGGAATTCCTGTTGGCCTGGGTCACAGGCAGTGACAATCACAAACAGCCTCCACCCGCAGGCACACGGCGCGGCACGGCTGGGGGAGGGCTCGCACATCCTCGCACACCCTGATTCACACTCACTCACGCAGGACGCTTCTCCCACCGTCACACACACTCAGACTCGCACGCGCACACACACAAAGGCTTGCACGGTCGCACAATTGCACAAAACCACACAAGCACGGGTGCAAAGTCAGCGGGTCTGCCACTCGCCTGCGCACGCACACTCCTGCCGATGCACACACTTGTGGGCAGGTGTGCACAGACGTGCAAACGCACACACGCACGTACACAGAGCTTGATCAAGGCCACCAAGATGGAGAAAAGTGTGTACATTTCTCTTTTCCTGCTTGTCATTTTCATCTCCTGGGGGGGATGGCTGGACAGACAGAGGGGATTGCACAGACAGACAGACGTTGTGGTCCAGGTGAATGTACAACGATCATCCCTTCCAACATCGGACAGAGACTAACAGGGACGTGTCATTTTAGTTTGAAAGACACTGAGAGGCTTCCTCGGCGGCAGCTGGGCCAGGCCCTTTCAGCAGCTAAAGGCTCCTCTCTCTCAAACACACCCTCCCACCCCTCCAACCTTGTTTCGTTTTCATCTTACTCCCTCCTGCCTGGGGTGTGTGTGTGTGTGTGTGTGTCCCTTTCTTTGTTCTTGGATAGCCCGGCTTATTCTGAGCTCATTGATGTAAGAAAAAGTGCCCCACCCCTGCGCTCCAGCAATGAAGCGGAGTCACAGGAGTATTTCGATGGATTACTGAGGTACTAATGACCCCCTTTGTCTGCTGAACTCACTACAAACCTTACACTGTGGGAGCCCGGGAAGACCCATTACAGTACGGGGCAAAAAGGTCCCGTTGGAGGGGATGAGAAGGATACAGTGTGGGTCAATGTGAGGGATGGCATGGGTGGGTGCACAGACACAGAAGGGGCCGGACAGATGGACAGAAGATGGGCTGGGCACGCAGGGTCCTATTGCTGCCATCTTGCCAGGATGCTGCCCGGCACTGACTCAGCCCTGCCCAGCTCCCTGTGGATCCGCTTGGTGCCCACGCCCTGGGCCCGTCCATCACTCCCACGCAGCCTGGGCCTGCTTTTCTTTCCCTTTGACTCATCTGCTCCCATCCCAGGGCACCGCCCTCTCCCTCCTGCCCATCGCACCATCGCAGGCGGAGCAGTGGCTGGGTGGCCGAGGCAGTGGCCAGGGCTTGGGGAGAGGCAAGTGGGGCTGGGACAAGGGGAGCCTCTGATGCATCCCTCAGTGACCCATTTCCCTCACAGCTGAGGGAGGGCGTGTGAACCCGAGTCCTCAGGAGTCCTGCCTCCCAGCCCCCTGCTCTAACCCACTAGCCCCTACTCTCATTTGCCCTGTATTACTTACCAGCTGAGTTTTGTGTGTCCTCACTCGGATCCTAAACCCACGTAGTCTCAGAGGTTCTATGAGATCACTGAACAAGCCCTTACATCTCAGCCCCGGGCGAGGGATCCCTGTAGAAACAGCCGCCCCCACCCCAGAGGCAGCTGCAGCTCAGCCCCGAGCAAGGGATTTCCATGGAAACGGCCATGTTCAGGTAAAGAGACACACCAAAGGGGACTATAAAATGCCCGGTGCATCTTTGGCGAGAGGATGCCAGCCCCGGTGGGTGCTCTGTGCCCACTGCCAGCGAGGGAGCGCTACGTACAAGCCCTGTCCCTGCCCCCTTCTGGATTTCCCTGCTGTGGGAGCCCAGGTAGCTTGAGCCCAGGCTGTGAGCCTCTCCCAGACAGACCCTTCTGCTCCCTCCCAGAGCCAGACGCAGCCTGGCCGGGCACACAGGCCCCCTTTGTGCCTGGCATCCAGCTGCTCCGGAGGATGGGATTCTGTGCAGCCAGTGCCCTAGGAAAACGTGTGTCACAGGCCTGACTGAGGGCTTCCTGCGACCATAACAGACACTGCCTGGGGGAATCACTTCCCTCTTAACCCACTAGCCCCCCTCCCCTCCCAGAGAACCCAGGAGTCCNACTCCTGGGTTCCACCCCCACAGCCTCTGGGTTCTCACGCTCCCCCCCCCGGCCCCCCCTTCTCTCAGGATGGATGAGCGGAATTGCTGTGTCCGGTCTCTCTACATCGACTTCCGCAAGGACCTGCAGTGGAAATGGATCCACGAGCCCAAAGGCTACATGGCCAACTTCTGCCTGGGGCCCTGCCCCTACATCTGGAGTGCCGACACCCAGTACTCCAAGGTAGGGGTCCCCGGGCCTTCGGGGCTAGTGCCAGGAGTTCAGGGATTGTCTTTCCCCAGGATCGCTCCATCCCGACGGGCAGAGCCCAGTTTCACCCCTGCCCCTTTCTGTCCCTTCCCACCATGTGGCTGCATGAACTAGTCTGATCAGTCCCTGCTGCCCTCGGGGGCAGTGGGGAGCCGGTCCCCGACACTCCCTCTCAGCCGGCCGCTCCGGGATTGGAGTCTGGCCTTGAATTCGCCTTCGTTTTCTGCCAGGTCCTAGCTCTCTACAACCAGTACAATCCCAGCGCGTCAGCCGCCCCGTGCTGCGTCCCCCACACCCTCGAGCCGCTGCCCATCGTCTACTACGTGGGGCGCAAGGCCAAGGTGGAGCAGCTCTCCAACATGATCGTCAAGTCTTGCAAATGCAGCTGATCGGACGGACGGGCGGGCGGACGGAGGCAGGAAACACGGCCCCAAGGGTCAGAGACTCAGATGGGGCAGGAGAGACTGGATTCCCTCCTAACCCCCCACAACAACCTCGTGCCTTAAAACAAACCCACATTTTTTATTTTAAAATAATCTCTGTTGGTTTTTTTGGTGTTTTTTGGATTGTTCTTTTTACTCATCTGATGAGTTTTCGTTCCTTTTTTTTTTTTTGTACATTTTATTTTGGATGGAAATCTTGAATTATTTGTAATTATTCTGCGAAGGAGGTCTTCTTATTTCGTTTTTAAAATGAATTATTTAAAGAAGTGTCGGAGTTTCCAGCCTGGTCTTCATTTCTCCCCCACTCCCTGCCTTTTCTCTTGTTGGAATCCGTTACTTATTGAATGATCAGACATCGCCACCTCCCCCGCGCC
>QEPC01004895.1:311848-348917 GCA_003113815.1 Sphenodon punctatus | reverse complement strand
CCCCCTGCTCTAACCCACTAGTCCCCACTCCCCTCCCAGAGAACCCAGGAGTCCTGGCTCCCAGGCCCCCTGCTCTAACCCACTAGTCCCCACTCCCCTCCCAGAGAACCCAGGAGTCCTGGCTCCCAGCCCCCCTGCTCTAACCCACTAGTCCCCACTCCCCTCCCAGAGAACCCAGGAGTCCTGGCTCCCAGCCCCCCTGCTCTGACCCACTAGCCCCCCATCCCTCCCAGAGAACCCAGGATTCCCCCCTCTCCCGGGGCAGGCATACCAACCTTCTTCCTCCTCCTCGTCCTCGTCCTCCTCGGTGCAGGCCTCTTCCTGCTCCTGCTGCCGATGCAGGCGCCACTGGATGACCTGTTCCTGGTAGGAGTCGAGGAGGACTCCGGAGAGGGAGCAAGCAATGTCCGTCTGGCGGGCCGCACGGTCCTGAAGCTCCTCGTCGCTCAGATACTGGCCGATGTATTGTTCGTAGAGCAGCGGCTCCCGGGAGCGCATCTGCTCATCGCTGAAGTATTCCCCCCCTGCAAGTGGGAGAGAGATGGGGCTGAGACGGGTGGGGCGGGGGGCGTGCATACCTGCCTGCTGGCACAGAGCTCTAAGAGACTCGCTATCAGAGCAAGGGAGCCGCCCATCCAGCGTTCGGGGGGCACAAGGGATTCCTTCCCCCCAGCAGATCGGGAGGGACAGCCAGCAGCCCCTGTGCGAGGTGATAGGAGCCCCGTTCCCCAGAAAGCCAGGCAAAGCATATCCAGCCCTGAGCCTCTGCCGGAGAATTAGGAACGTCTTAGAGGAATCCTCTGACCCTCCTCGGAGAAGCCCCCAGGCATCGCTCACGTCCCAGGTTACCTCCTGCACTAGCTTCCAGCAGGGAGTTGCACAGGTTGGTTTCAGCGCTCCTCTCCAACGAGGGAGGATTACAAACATTCCCGTCAGATCTGAACGGACAAAATCCCCGGCGGAGCCAGACTGGATAAAGCTCCTTGTGGAAACGCAGATAGAGGCTGTACTCGCTAGAGCATGTAGCCTGCTCCCCGCTGGCTCAGCGTCCGTGCAGCTGGTGGCTAGTTTAGAATTCCTGCCTGTGGATGATGGGGGAACTCGAGTCACAAGAGGAAGAGAAAGGTCCCTGGATGGGATGAGAGTCCGAGAAAAGCTCCAGCCTCCGATATCCGCCTAGCGAATAACGAGCTAACCATGCAACCGTCAATTCAGAATCCGAGATCTCTCTGAGAAAACAAGAGATCTGGATTTGATCCGCGGGGCTGTCTCTGCAGGTTTGTTCAAGCTGTAGAACACACGCGCTCCTGCAGAGCTAGGACCCCCACTAGCCCCCACTCCCCTCCCAGGAGTCCTGGCTCCCAGCCCCCATTCTACGGCATTTCTTTAGTTGGTCACTTTGTTTCGGTTTGTGTAACCAAGCCAAGCACACGCACCTGAGACTTCGCATCCGCTTGAATGTTGTTTGTCTTCTCCCCTGTCTCCCCCTCCTTGTCTTTTAGATTGTAAGCCACCGGCAGGGACCGCGTCTATTTCTATGTTCTGTGCAGCGCCAGGTCACACGACTGGCGCTATATAAATGTTTGTAATAATAATAATAATGTAGTGTTATGTGGATTTATTAATACAATTCGTAAGAACATAAGTCGTGCCGTACTGGGTCAGACCAATGGTCCATCAAGCCCAGCATCCTGTCTCCGACAGCGGCCAATCTCTCTTTGGAGAAGGACGCGACAGGTCACCATGGGGCAGATCCATTCCCTGCTGTTCCAGCCCCCAACACTAAGAGGCGACGTCTCCAAAAGCTTCTTGGCTAACGGCCATTAATGGACCTGTCCTCCAAGAACTCACCCGGTCCCTTTTTAAAACTAGCTCCATGACCGGCCGTGACCGCTTCCTCTGGCAGCAAATTCCACACGTTAATTGTGCGCGGAGTAAAAAAATACTTTCTCTTATTTGTTTTTAATCTGCTACCCGTTAATTTCATGGAGCGTCTCGTTTTAGTGCTGGCAGAGAGGGGAAATAACCGCTCCTTGTGAGCTCGTTCCGCGCTGCTCATGAGTTTAGAAACGTCTCTCCCATCCCCGCTCCGACGTCTCTTCTCCAAGCGGACGAGCCCCAGCCCAGCCGGCCTCTCCTCGTGCGGGAGCCGTCCCAGACCCCGGATCATTTCTGTTGCCCTTCTCTGTATCTTTTCTAGTTCCACTAGATCTTTTTGAGATGGGGCGACCAGAATCGCACACAATACTCCGGGTGCGGCCGCACCATCGATTTATATAGGGGAATTATGCTATTTTCAGTTTTATTCTCTATTCCTTTACGAATAATCTGTAACATTCTGTTTGCTTTTTTGGTGACCAACACACAGCGAGCTGAGGATTTCAATGTATTGTTCACAGTGAGTCCAAGGTCCTTTTCCTGAGTGGTGACTCCTCATTGAGAACCCAGCGTTGTGTACAGAGAGTTTGGACTGTTCTTCCCAATGTACATCACTTGGCACTTGTGTCCACATTCAATTCCATCTGCCATTTGGATGCCCAGTCGCCCAGTCTCACAAGATCCGCCTGCAATTCCTCACTGTCTGCTCGGGTTTTAACTACCTTGAAAACTTTGTGTTATCTGCAAATTTGATCCCCTCACTCTTTACTCCCTTCTCCAGATCATGAATGAATATATTAAACCCCACCAGCCCCAGGACAGATCCCCGGAGCGCTCACCTGGTTACTTCTCTCCACTGTGAAAACTATTTAGTTCGACTCTTTGCTTCCTATCTTTTAACCAATTGCCAATCCACAAGAGGACGCTGCCGCCTAGCCCATGACTGTTTAATTTCCTCAAGTCTCTCTCTTGAGGGACCTTATCAAATGCTTTCTCAAAATCCAGACACACTATATCGACCAGCTCACCCGTATCCACATGCTTGTTTATACCAAAAGAAAATTCCAATAGATTAGTGAGGTACAACTTCCTTTTGCTAACTCCACGTTGACTCTTCCCCATCAAGTTATGTTTATCAATATGCCCAGTAATTTTGTTCTTAACCATTTCCACCAGTTTGCCCGGCACCAACGTCAGGCTCACTGGTCTGTAGAGTCCAGCATCGCTTTTGGAGCCCTTTTAAAATATTGGTGTTACAATCGCTACCCTCCAATCTTAAGTTCCTTCAGAACTCTGGGATGAATAGTAATATCATCAAGTCCTGGTGATTTGTTACTATTCAGCTTGCCAATTTGCTCCAGAACACCCCCCTGCTCTAACCCACTAGCCGCCCTCCCCGAGAACCCAGGAGTCCTGGCTCCCAACCCCCCCTGCTCTAGCCCACTAGCCCCCCCTCCCCTCCCCGAGAACCCAGGAGTCCCGGCTCCCAGCTCCCCTCCCAGAGAACCCAGGAGTCCCGGCTCCCGGCTCTGCTAGCCCCCACTCCCTAGGAGACAGAGGAGGAGATGCTACCTTTGATGAGCTGTTGGAGAGCAGCGTAGCGCTTGTTCCGGACCCGAGTGCGCCTGCTTTTCCCCAGGCCGGCGCGGCGCACCTCGGCACAGTAGAACTCGGCCTCGTAGCTGCCGGCCAGGTGGTGGAAGCAGGGCAGGTGCTCGGCGCGCAGGGCGGTGCGGAAGCGCTCCAGGAAGACCAGGGGCTTGGTGTGGTAGAGCTCCCGCAGGATGCCCAACTTCTGGGCGGGCGTGAAGTCTGGCTCGTCCTTCTGCTGGCTCCGCACGGCCAGGGAGCTGCCGGCCACCGCCTGGAACATGGACAGCAGGGCCGGGTCCTTCTCCTCCTCCTCGGCCGCCGAACGCGACAGCTCCGCGGCCCCAGTGCTGTGGGGGCGGCCGCCAGGCCTGTAGGCTGGGATCCCCCCCCAGCAGGAGAGCTCCGTGGCCCCGATCCCATCAGGAGAGCAGGCTGGTGGGTCTGGGGTCTCCGATTTCCCTCCGTCCCAGCAGGAGAGTTCGGAGGCCCCGATCCCACTGGGGGAGCCGTCCCTGCGGGGTGCCGGCTCAGAGTCCCCTTGGCCCCAAAGGGATAGTTCAGTGGGCCCGACTCCGTTTTGTGTCGTCTCATCACCCCACTGAGAGGGGGGCGCCGGCAGCTTGGCGGCCCCGATCCTGTTGAGGAATGAATCTCCTCTTTCTGGGGTCCCCAAACCCCTGTCCCCCTGCTGGCCTGGGTCGGGGACCCTGTTCGGATCAGGGGGGTGGTTGTGTGGGGCTGGAGTCCCAGGCAGCCCTTTGCCCGGGCGATCAGCAAGCCCAGTTCTGTTCCAGGGGGCAGGGACTTGGGGGGTCCCTTTCTTCCTATAAGGCAGGCATAGGACCCCATTGTTTTTTGGGGGGCCACCCCCTGTATCTTCCCTCTCCACCATCTCCTCGCCCCAGTAGCGCGGAGCCGGGCATCGTCCTGGCGTCTGTGCCGGCTCCCCGATCCGCTCGGTGCCGGTGACACCTGGAGAAACAGAAAGATCCTGTTAGTGCCCCCGAGGGGTAAATGGGGCAAGTCCAGAACCGCTTCCCTGGGGTAAATGGGGGCTCAACAACTACCCAACTGGGGGTGGCTCAGTCCCAGCCACCGGGGGGGGGGGCACACTCTCCTCATTTGGGGCTCAAGAACTGCTCTAAGGGGTGTGTGTGTCATCCCCCCCGGCCCCCGGGGGTAAATGGGGGAGTTCACCGAAGCCCTAGTACGAATGCCTTCCGGAGGCGCCGTCAAGACCTTTTTATTTGGCCAGGCATTTTCATGGGCAGGGGCAGATTGGGGGGTGGGGTGTTGGTTTCTATATTATCTATTCCCAATATTTGTAGCTGCATTCTTCACTATTATGTATTTACTGGGAGCCACCGGATTTGGTGGGGGGGGGAGGTTCATCCCAACAAACAAACCCAGCTACCAGAGCTGCCCCCCCTTATGACAAATACAGGCTGCAGGCCCCGCACTGGCACCGCCCTGCAACATGTATTTGGCATAAGCGTCCTGGGGAAAGGGGCCCCTCTGGCAACCCCTGCACTGGGGCACTGGGGGAACCCCCCCCCTTAGGGGCAAACAGGGCCAAGCCACTCCCCCCCCCCCCCGGGGCAAACAGGGGGGCGGCCCCCGTTACTGGAGAAGTCTCAGCCCCTTGGGGGGACCCATTTCAGTGTGACACCCCCCCTCCCGCCGCCGCCCCGGGGCCGGTCGCTCACCCGGGGAAGGCAGCGCAGGGACGCCCGCCCCGTCTGCCTCCATCCCGGGCCGAGTTTCTGCGCGGTGGAGCCCGCCCAGCTCCGGAAAGGAAACGTCCGGCAGCTCCGGTGCAGCGCGGATTAGAGTCCCCCCGCGGACGCGGCCCGTGGGTTCCGGGGAGGGGCTACGTCCAGGAAGGGAGGAGCAGATGGAGACAGCCTCCCCCCCCCCAATAATTCCACCCCCTCTCAGCAAAACCGGTTCTGTTCTGTGGGGCTGCGGTGGGTCTAGGCTAAGGGGCACCCATTACACTGGGCGGAGCTGGGCGGTCTAGACTAAGGGGGGGTGTCTCTCACCCGCACCCCCACGTTACCGGGTTTGAGTGACTCAGTTTCCCTCGCGTACAGCTCTCTTGAACCAGTTTTTCTCTCTTTGGCCAATTCAAGTCTGCCGCAGGGACAACCCCCTTGTCACTCAAGGGCCCGATCCTTCCCGTTTACAGACTCTTTACTCTGGGTTCGCAAGAGCTTGAGAATTCTTGTTGCTCACTTGTGTTCCAACACGGACACTTCTTCATAAAGATAAGTAGTCAGTTTATTGATTACATAAGCAAGGTAGTTGATACAGAGTGGTTACTAGAAATCAAAGGTAAATATAATGCATTCCTGACCTATACTGGTTGAGTTCCTAAATAAGCATCTTACCCTAGCAAGGTCCATAAGTTCTTCTCAGCCCTTGATGTAAGCGACTGGGTCTCCAGGCTTAGAGTTGCTAGAAAGCAAAGTCCTTTCTCTCAGTTCATGTCTTCCAGCCTTGCTGGCTGGCAAGATGAGAGTTTTTATAGTCTCTGCCCCCTCTGGGGTACAACTCCTTATATCCCCAGGAGGAAACTCCTTGTATCTTCTCGAGGCTTCCACAATTCCCTTTGTTCTCTTTATCAGCTTTTTTCTGTCTCTTGCACGTAGGGAATGGCTGCCGGCATTAGCATATAAATGTCTCTGGCCACCATTCCACCCCCCCACCAAAACCGGTTATGTTCTGTGGGGCTGCGGTGGGTCTAGGCTAAGGGGCACCCATTACACTGTACGGAGCCGGGAGGTCTGGACTAAGGGGTACCCATTATGTTCTAGGGGGTCTCGCTGAAGGGGCAACCAGTGTGTTCTCTGGGGCTGTGGGGTCTAGAGTAAGGGCACCCGCTAAGCTGTATGAGGTTCCCAAGCTAAGAGGAATTAAAGGAGTCCTGCCAGGGTTGAGGTCTGACAGCTCCTTTGGGACTGAAGCCATTTGGTTTGGCCACGGATTCCCTTTAACTGCGCCCCCCGTGGTACGATAGGTGAACTCCTCCTCTGCTGGCAGAGCAAACTCAGCCCCTTGGCTCCCTGGTGCAGGACACGGCTGAACTTCTCGAGCTGCCTCCGCAACAGCCCTTTCCTTTCGGCAGGAGCGATGGGAAGGGCCCAGGTGCCTCTGTGCCTGTCAGAGAGAACAGGACTGGACTCTCAGCTAGAACCCCCTGCCTAGAGCTGAAGGGCGCAAGCTTGGTTCTAGGCAGGGCCAAGCTACCCTACGGGCGTATCACGAGGGGCGGGGAGCGCCCAGGGAGGGGTGTCGCCCATCGCCGGGTGGCTCTCAACATTGAGCCCCCGCCTCCCTTCTCTTCATTGATGTTGGCGGCCCAGGGCTGATCTGCTGCACCAGGCTTTTGCTCAAGCTCAATTTCTCCTGGTGGCTTTTCAGTGCTAAGCTCTGTCCAATTCTCAAGTTTGGGGAAGCCTCCCTCTCGGGACTTTCAGCTGCTGGGAACGGCTGAGTCCCAGTGGTGCAGTCAGACACCGTTCCATAAGGGTGCTCCCGCGGCCGCTTCAAACCCCCCCCCCCCCAATGCTGGAAGCAGCAGGGTGGGACTTCCTGCCAAATGGAGCCAGCCTCCACAGCACTGACTTCTCTTGGGGCCCACTTGTTTCTAGAACAGCAGTGTTTTTAAACCTGACTGTTCCCCAGAGCGGCTGGCTTCTTCCTCCAGCTCCTTTCTGCTTCCTCCATCGGGGCTCTGGAGCCCCCAGTGCTGAGAGTGAGCTGGAGGCAAGGTGCTGTCCCTTTCCCAAATAGTGCTCGGCGGTCGGAACAGGATCCAGAGCCAGGCGCTGCAAAGGGGCCAAATAAAAACTAGCGGGGGACCCACCTTTGGGTCCTGCGTCTGAGGCTCCTCACCCCTGGTTGAGAACAGGGGATCAGTGCGAGCGACCCCAAAACAAGACACAGGAATGCAGCACAGAGACCCATCTGCCCCATGATCTCGCCACTCTCATTCCTCCCATGTTCCCAACTCCCTCACGGTCTGCTGTTCCCTGAACCATCCTGGCCCCTTCTCCTAGACTGGCCCCCAGGCCAGGAACTCTCGCCCTCCACCCATTCATCCTAACTTCCCAATCCCTTCGCAAACCTCCCTCTTCCACCAGGCTTTCCCCGACTCCTCACCCCTCTCTTGAGATGGTCACATTCTTTCAAGATCCCCCAAGCTCCCAATTCATCAAGCTCAGCACCTCCCTCGCCCCACCCTACTGGCAGATGGGTCTCTATCTAATCAGGCCTGGGTGAGGCACGACAGGAATACAGTCCCAGGCACCAACGGCACGGCCTCACGGTAGGGAAATCTCTGAACTCCACTTTACAGCAGGGGAGACTGAGGCACAGAGCAGCGAAGCAATGCCATCAGACATGAGGAGCCCCTGAAATGCCCAAAAGGGAAAGACACCCAGACTTCAACCAAAGGTTTAAAGTTCAATATTCACTCTCTCTTTTCCAAATACAAAAGCTGTTACAATTCAACTCAACACGAAGCATGTGCAAAGTTACAGAAACTTAGACATCGTATAAAAAGTTACACACTGGAGGATTATTTTTTTTTTGTCCTCTAGATTTTCTCATCTCCTCACCTGAATGGAGCAAAAGGGATTGTTATCTTGATGGAAATGTTAACAGTTGCTAACCCACGGTAAAAAGTTACAGAAAAGATCTAAAAAAAAAGCATAATTACCATAAAACTGACAGCCCCCCCCCAATTCTGTTACTGTTTTGGTCTAAAAGGTTTGCAGAGAAGAGGAATAAAACCACCTCCGGGAAGGACTCTGACAGACACCAAACTGCAGGACAAGTTTGGAGGAAACCTGGGAATTGTTTTGCTAGAGCACAACTGGGTGGTGGGTGGGAGCGGGGGCTCATTCTAAGCGAGGCCCCAAACTGGCCCCCAGCTACTGTAGCTGTTTGCAACTAGGATCAAGCCTGGCCTTGGAGAACAGGGCTAGACCAGAGGGGAATTGTGTAAAATCCTAGTGATTTTCAGTGTCATAAAAAAAAGAAAAATTAAAATTAAAAAGCAAACAGGGCTTTCTCTTATTTTCCCCATGACACATGGTGAGAAAAATGCTGCTGCAGCCTCCTGGGGGGTGGCACAATGGGAAGCATGCCTCTCTGGGTATGTACAAGTCATTAGGAACTACAGAGAGAGAAAGAGAGAGAGAGAGAGAAACCCGGGCAGAGGTGGGCTGGTCCCCCCCCCCCCGTCCGGAGGCCCCCCAGGAATCGTTGCTGTTGAGGCGGTGGGAGCAGCTGTGTGTGTGGCTAAGGCGGCCGCCGCCATCACTGCGCGCTGGAGCCTCCCTGTGAGCTGCTGCCCGAGTAGCTCCCGTAGTCGTAGCTGCCGTAGTACGGGGGCCACTGAGGGGGGGTCTGGTTCTGATAGTACTGGCTCCACTGCTGGGCGTACTGCAGGGAGAGACACAGAGAGGGGGGGATTCATTACATCGGGTGCGGCCGCTTCCGACTGCGACCGGTCATCCCTGCCTTCATCCCCTCACGGCGGGAGCGCTGCAACGCGCTCGGTGTGGGGTGACCCATGGTGACCGTCTGGAGACGGATGCTGGGGCAGAACGTGGGGCCCTGGCTCCTTACCAGGACGGGTCGCCGGGAGCCCAGAGTTCTGCACCGGCTGCCGACAGGCTTCTGGGCCCGATTCAGTGTTGGTGCTGAGCTATAAAGCCCTACGCAGCCTGGGCCCGTCCTACCTGCGAGCCTGCCTCACCCTCCCTGCCCTGGATCCACCTCGGCGGCCCCCCGGGGGGGTGCTTGGGGGCGGTGCCAAGGCTGTGGAACTCCCTCCCACATTCCAACCACAGCACAAGACCTGGCTGTTCTGGCCAGGTCTTTGGGGAGGGGTGCGTGTGTGTGTTTTTATTCTGATGCTTCCCTTTTATGTATATTTTTAAGTGTTTAACTTTTGTTAAGCTGCCTCCAGCTGCCGCGGCAGGGTATAAATAATGAAATAAAGTCCCCAGTCGTGGAATCTCCCTGCTCCCAGCCCTGCCTCCCATCCGCTCAACACAGCCAGAGGCAGGTCATTCCCCCTTCCCCGGTGCCAGGGAAGATGGCCGAGAGGTTAACTCCTGGACCAGGAGATGCTGGTTCCATTCCCAGGGGCTGCCCAGGGGCGCTGGAGGGGGATTGCTGCAGAGGAGCTGCCTCATCCCCGCTGGGCCCAATGCTCCTCATCGTTCCGCCCCTGACTCCCCCAGGACACTCCCCCACCACCTACCTGTTGGTACTGGTTGTAGCTGGGCTGACTGTAGGTGGGAGGTGGCGGGGGGGTCGGCGGTGGAGGCTGGGTGTAGCTTTGGCTGTAACCGCTGTAGCTTCCATAGTTGTAGGTGGGGGTGTAGCCCGGCTGGGTGTAGCTGGGCTGGGTGTAGCTGGGCTGGGTGTAGCTGGGCTGGGTGTAAGTCGGCTGGGTGTAAGTCGGCTGTAAACAAGGACAGACACTCAGTGCTGGGCTCACGGACTGGAAGCTCGTCCAGAGCACCCAGCTCAGAGCCGGCCCCTGGTTTGGGGCCAGAGACCGCACTACCTCCCAGGTGCAAGGAGACAGTCTGCACCACCCAGGCCCTGCCGCTCCCTCCCTGCCCCCCTTACCTGCTGTGGGGCTGGGTTATAAGTGCTGGGGGGGGGTGGAGGTGGCGGCGGTGGCGCGCTCGTGATGGGGGCCGGTGTGACGGGGACAGTGTTGCTGACGACGGGGTTGCTCTTGTAGGTGTTCTGGGTGCGGGCCGGACTGTAGCTGCTTTGCTGGGAGGCGTTCCGGTTGTAGCTGCCGCGATTGTTGGAGCCATTGTCACGGTTGTTGCTTCCCCAGCGGTTCTGGGTGTAGCCGCCTCGGTTGAAGCCTGAACAGAGGGAGTGGTCAGAACAGCTAGTGAGCCAAGGGACCCCTCCCCCCCAACACTCCAAGAGGGGTGGCACCTCCCCCCTTCCCTGTGCGCTGCCCAAGCCTCCGACAAAGCAGGGCCTGCCAAGCAGAGAAGCCTCTTGGCTCAGAGCCCGGCGGGTCTGGGTGAACAGGCTCTGCCCCAAGGAACTTGCTGGGCATATTAGCGTGCCTGTGTTACAGATGGGCAAACTGAGCCCAGGGAGCCGCAGCAATTCACCCAAGATCACAACGGGAGCAGGTCTTTTACCTCCACCTCCGCCTCCTCCTCCTCCTCCACCGCCTCCTCCTCCGCCGCCGCCGCCGCCGCCTCTGAATCCGCCGCCGCCACCACCTCGGTTCTGGAAGCCACCACGGTTGCCGCCCTGCGGGTTGCGGTTGTCAAAGCGCTGGAAGCCGCCGCCGCCGCCGCCTCCTCCTCCACCACCACCACCTCTGCCGCGGAAGCTGCCCCGGTTGTCGAAGCGTTTCTCAGGCGGCGGGCCGGCTTTCTTGCCCTCGTCGTTGTACTGTCTCACCAGCTTCTCCGCCTCTTCCCGCTGCACCTCGATGTAGACCACTGCGTCCAGGAAGTCGCCCGCGTCCGGTAGCGCAAAGTTGGCTGGTGCGCGGGGCACATAAAGGGGAGAAATGGGACATCAGCTTTCTGGTGGCACGGGGAGAACAGGGAACTGGGGCAAAATCTGCCTCGTACTCTAGGGCACCAGCCCGCCTGGATGGAGGTAAGAGAGTGGGAGGCAAAAGTTAAAACAAAGGAAGAAAAAAGGAGAGATCCACCATAAACCATGGAGACACAGCAGGCATGAGGCTGGTCCCTCCGCTGCCCGGGGACACACGCCTGCCAGTCTCAGACCATCAGCCTGGCAACGCAGCGGCGCCTCCGCCACGTTGTCCCCAACTGCGAGAGCGGCAATCCACGAGTTGCCATTTGGGAGGCGGCGGGACCGCCCTCATTTCAGCCTAGCCCAAGTCACAGGAGAACCAAAAGAAATAACTAGTTCAGTGGGGCCAAAAATTTTTTTTTTGCTGGTGCGAGCCTGTTTTGAGACTAAGCTAGAAACCCCAGGAGCCCAGCCAGCAAAGACACTCGCACTATATCAAATACCACAGGAGACTGTGAGCCTATCAACAGAGGGAGCCAGCGCCACCCGGGGGGGGGGGAACCTCTGAGCTAATTCCTAATCGGCGTCTGCTAAGGTAATTCCCGCTTGAATCTGTTGTTTGTTCCCGGGAGACAAAGACCCCTTGCAGCAGAGTTCGGTTCAGGTTTATGGCATCTCTTGTAACAGGGAGAGAGGTGTGCAGGTCGGGGGGGTGAGGGAGAGACCAAGGGAGGACAAGGAAGATTTACAACGGTGTCTCCTGGCTCTCAAACAGCAGGGCAGGCATGGGCCGTGTGCGCGCGGGGTTGGGATGGGAGTGTTTCTGGGATCCTACCTTTCATTTCTAACACTGCATGATCGGGCACATCCTTCCCCTCCTCATCAGTGCGCTTTATTGTGCGATCTTTTAAATCGTCATCCTTGGGACAAATTACAATAGCCTTGCGTTGAAAACCTTCAAAAGGACGCATTTTTCGTCTCTGGGCAGATCCATAAACATTTGTCTAGCAATGGTGACACAAAGAAGAGGCAAAAACTGTTCGTTATTGGTCAAGTTTTGCTATTGTTTGACAGAGCAAGGCGACCTGAAAGACGAGATCTTTGCTCCCCGCCCGTCCCCGCAGCTCCGTGACCCCGGCTGGCTAACCTACCTTGGAAAGACGGAGAAGGCTTGGGGGGGGGATGGAAAAATCGGTGAATACCACCCCCCACCCAAAGCTGGTGCCTTTGGGGAATTCAAATGAGATCTCTCTTTGTTGGGCTCCCCGCACAAGAAACCAACGCCCACCGGCTGGGCTCGCTCGCTTTCTGAGCCAGGGTTTGCGCTGGACAGCTTGAAGGGAAGACGGAGGAGCACTTACGATCAGTTTCGCTCTCTAAGCTAGCGCTGAATAGACCAAGCGGCAGGATTTGTGCAGCCTGAACGGCACAAATCCAAGGAAAGTAACAGCCTTTTGGTGCCTCCCCAGGGGCGGTGGGAGGATTAAGGAGGGGAAGAAAGAGACTTGCCCCAGCACTCCGTGAGGGAGGCAGCAGAGAGAGAGAAGGAGAAGGACTACTCCCATTGCCCCTTGTCCTTCCTAAAGACCACGAAGGAATGAAAGTTTGTGCTGGATCAGTCTGAGGACCGAGAAAGAGAGAAGACTGACAGACCAGCAGACCAGCTCGCCTAGTCCCATACAAGAACCGGGACATTGAGAGAGAGAGAGAGAAAGCACCACTCCCTGCGGCACAGAAGCTGCACCCTGGCCAGCAGCAAAGGCAGGCCGGCCCTAGCCACACATTTCTCCATCTACTATCTCCAGGGACCTGTGTTCACAACAGTGAATGCAGGTCCTCGACTATCGCCCTTCAGCAATGAGTTCTCCAGGTTGACATTGGGGGGGGGGAAGAGGCAGGTACTTCCTTTTGTTTTTATCCCACTGCCCAACACCTTCCCCAGCGGCAGCACTGAGACCGCGCAAATTCTGGTGACCAGCTGACCGCTGCCGAGTCGCCCAGGGTTTCAAGAGCTGTATCATCCGGTCTGACATTGCCTTTATCTTACATCTGCATGGACATCCGATGTCGTGTGCTGGTTTTGGGGAGAACAGGGACCACCACAAGAGATGCCCTGGGCCACTGCTAGCCTTTAGGAGGCCGCAAACTTTGTGAATCCGATTTATGCTGGAGAGCAGCAATGGGGAACCTTTCTTGGGCGGGGGGAGAGCGCACTTTGGAAATGACAAGCTCCGAGGCCCACCCAGAAGTTGGAGGTGAGGTGCTTCAGGGATCTGCTCAAGAAAAGGAGGGTCCCAGTATGGATCTGTTCCCTCCTCTCTGCTCAGTCTAAGTGACTGGGGGTAGGAACTGGATTGAGGGGGTCAATTCCAGGAACTGGAAAGGGGCCCCATAAAAACCTGCCAAGGGCCACATTTGGCCCCTGGGGTTCCCCACCCCTTCTGTAGAAAGAAATCCAACATACACGGGAGTTTCTATAAAACAAAGTACATCAGCAAGAAGAAGAGTTGAACAGCAGCTAAGATTTCTAACAGTGGACTCTGCACTTCTCTACTCACTACGCCCCATCAGTCTGTCAAGTTCACGGGACGCTGAACGGACAGTTTTGTTCCTGTGGGTGGGGTTGACCGGATCTTGCTGATCAGACTCTGCCTTAACCCAGTGGGATTCATCGCCGGCTTCACTTGCCATTTCAAATCTCTGGTTTGTGATTTCAGACACTTTGGTTTTAACATTTGGATTCTGAAAGGGAATGCAATTGCTGCATCCAGACCAATCACATTCCAAAACACAGAAGTAGCCCAGAAGTAGACGTGAACACAAATTCCAAAGTAGCCCAAATCCAGGAACAAAAAGCCAGCGTTGCACTGGGAACCGTGTCTATCTTGTTCTTTGTAAAGCACCAGGTGCATCGCTGGCACTATATAAATGCTTATAACAACAACAACAGGAATTTGGAGACTTATTTGTGGGACCAAGGAAATCCATCTCAACCCTCGCGAGTTTCCATGAACGGAGTCACTCAATCAACACCCGTCCATCTTACTCAGAGAGCCCTTCCCGCCTCGGCACTGGCTGGCAGACTAAGCCCTACACCGGAATCACTGTCTGCAACAGAAAGTGGCATTATTACATTACTCTTTAGCCTTGCCTAGCAGCACATTACAGGGAGGGAGAGGGTAGCCTTTAGCAGAAGGACACTGTCTTCATTAGTGGGAAATGAGGGTGCTCTAATTCAGCGGAGTCCTGTGGGCGATGAAGCCAGAATTATCCACGCTACTGAAACACAAATCCTAACGTTTCCCTCAGCATCTGGTGTCCAGATTTGGTGCTGGAGCAGAGCCACAAAGAGAGATGACTTCATAGGCATGTTGATCCCAAATGGGACAGACTGCTCCCCGAGGATGCACTCTCCACAGCTGGAAAACCTCTGGAGCGGTTGCCACAGCAAATACACAATGAGGTAAGGATTCTGGGTGCGGTGACACAGCCGCCACCTGGCCGCAGTAGGGTTAACATGCCGTTTCCACGCAACTCTGCAGCCCGCTTTACACAACCCCGCCTGCCAACGACAAGTCTGGAGGGAGGGGAACCACCGTCCCCGACTGGTTCTCTTCCTACCTCTCTGACCGCTCCTTCATTGCGTGCGTCTCTTGCCAACTCCACCACCTCCTCCTCCCTTCCACTCTCGTCGGGTTCTCCAAGGCTCTGTCCTTGGCCCTCTCCTCTATCTATACCCTGCCCCTACCCCTAGGCAAACTCATTGCCTCTCATGGCTTCCAATATCACCTCTATGCTGATGACACTCAACTCTCTCTCTCTACTCCCTCTCTCTCCCTCTGTTCAAGCTCGTCTCATCAACTGTCTCTCTGACATCTCTACCTGGATGTCTCAACGTCAACTCAAACTCAACATGGCTAAAACTGAACTCCTTATCTTCCCCCCTCATCCTTCCTCTCCTTCCTCACTGTCAATAACTATTGATGGAGTCACCATCCTGCCTGTCCCCCAAGCCCGTAGCCTAGGCTTCATCTTTGACTCACCCCTTTCTTTTAAACCCTACATTGACTCCGTTGCTAAATCCTGTCGCTTCTCCCTCCATAACATTGCTAAGATTCGCCCTTTTCTCTCTGTCTCGTCTGCCAAAACTCTTGTTCATGCCCTGGCCATCTCTCGCCTCGATTACTGTAACCTCCTTCTCTCTGGCCTCCCCAGCTCTCACATTTCTCCCCTCTTCTCTGTCCAAAACTCTGCTGCCAGGGTCATCTACCTCGCCCGTCGCTTCGACCACGTGCAGCCCCTCCTCTCTTCGCTTCACTGGCTTCCCCTTCCTGAACGAATCCTCCAAAACTCCTAGTCTTCACCTATAAAGCTCTTCACAACCTTGCTCCCCGCCACCTCTCTGCGCTAATTTCCCTCCGTACTCCAGTCTGTGAACTCGCTCTTCCTCTGTCCCTTCTCTCACCCTCCCACGCCTCCCCTGCTCCCCTAAGCGCCTTCGTCCCTTCTCACTTGCTGCCTCCCACGCCTGGAACTCCCTCCCTGTCCACATCTGCCTTGCCCCCTCCCTTTGCACCTTCAAAACGCTCCTCAAGACCCACCTCTTCCGTCACCTAACTCCTGCTGATCCCCTCCATCCAGTACAATCTGTCACCTGAGCTCTGTGTACTCGTATCCTCACCACACGGACCAGCCAGCCATCATTCTTGATGTAACAAGCCAAGTGTGGGCACCTGGGACCTTGCATCCTCGTGAATGTTACACCTTCTCTCCTGTTCCCCTTCCTTCGCGCCCCACCCCGCCAGTCTCTCAGATTGTCAGCCCTAGGGCAGGGACCGTGTCTATTCCATTACTTTGTAAAGCACCAGGTACATTGCTGATGCTATATAAATGCTTGCTAATAATAATAATAATAATAATAATAATAATAAAAAACAGCTGATGTTCTAGCCTCTTGGAGCATCAACAGCTCCTGCCAGCGGCCCCAAAGAAAGCAGAGCAGCGTACACCTCTGGAGAGGGCAGCCTAGCCAAGTCGATTGCACTTCCCAAAGGAGGAGGCAGCCTGGTGTTCTTGCCCACGAGACGTGGCCTTGGTTACTCTCTGCTCCAGGGGACGTGACAGCGGCTTGGCTCTCCTCTCTCGTCAGGACAAGCAACAGGCTGCAATTAGCGATCTCATGAGGCCGCTTTCCCCCTAGACCAGGCTGGGAGGATGCTGCTGCCAAGGGAGTCTACTGAATCAAACTGGCCAGCAAGGTTCTCAAGCGAGTTTTGTTGCTGTAATATGTTCAGCGGAGCTGGGGGTTCAGAAATGACCACACAGGGGGAGCGAGGCAGGTCTTAAGGGCCTAGTTTAAAACCTCCGGTGCGGCCACAGGCAAAACCAGCGCGTGACTTGCGGCAGCGGCGGCACCCGGTCAGTGACCGACTCTGGCACACCAGCATCGTGGCCGTGGAGAACCAGCTCCTGGGTTCCAGCCAAACTAGTTTTACTGGGACAAGTGGCACGTTGAGCCTGGAGCTCCATCGCTTGCTCGCTAGGGACAATCCCCCTCCCCTCACACTCTGCTTTTACCAGCAAGGGCTTCCCTGGGCCGCTGCTCTGCCCGTCCCTCCATTCAATCGCCCTTAAGAAGCCCAACTTACCCGCCCGATCTCCCTCCACGAGTCCTAGCTCCAAGTGCTTCCCCACCCACTCCATGGTCGCCTGCCGCTTGCAGAGTCTGGACAGCTAGGCTGTGCTCCAAGGCCGTAAGCGAGCAGGAAAACATTTTCTTAGCTTCTGCTTTGCTTTTTTCCATGCACCTGTCTCTAAGAACCACTAGCCCAGATGGTTAAAGATGCCACTATTTCCTGCAGTGGCAGCTCAAGGTATCTCCCCGTGCCTCCTCTGCCAGGAGCCCTGTGCTCATTTTAACCTTTTCCTTGCTGGTTCCAAGGCATGCGCTCGCACACACACACACACCCACCCCATCTCCCACTAGTTTGCATCTATTTGCCAAGCTGCTGTGAGCCATGAGGTTGGGATCCTGGCCTGGCCCCTGAGCCACAGCCACAGTGCACTGGGCTCTGTCTCTTGTACAGAATCTCTATTGATCACTGGAAACTATCGGTCAGACAAGGACGCCCCGTGTAGCTCTATCGCTGCACACCCAGTGTGGTTACACGCTGGCAATGCCCCTCGCAGCCCCCAAACACACCGGGGACAATGGAATCCACGTCCCTCCAGGTGTCCAGAGAAAAGGGTTTCTATTCTAGCCATCAGCCCTACCGCCTAAATCCATAGTTAGAATTCAAAGCAGCGTTGCCGGATGAGGAAACTCTGGCAAGTCTTGCCGACTCAACAGGCCGTGCGAGCCCTCTCGAGGGGAAACCGCGGTGTCACCCAACACCCCGTCCCCAGCCACACGGGCTTGTTAAAGATCCTGTGGCGTTTAAAAACAAGGTCCAAGGTAGGTAGCTACGCTGGCTCCCCCTCCCTCTGAGTTCTCTGCGTGCCGTTCCCTTGGCCCGGTCTGCGTTTCTACCATGAATTCACGGCGCTGGAAGCGTGCACAGACAACTGGGAAAGCAGCTACCTACACACGGCATGGAGGAAGCCTCCCGTGCAGGCAGCTCCCCGACAAAGCCCGTTACGTGCCCAAACTCGGTGCGCCATCGGCCCTTACGCCAGAAAATCCGGTTCGCAGGAGATCAAACCAATTGAAAGCAACACCAAGGTAGCGTCCAGGGTTTGCAAAGACAGATCTCATTTGTGCCTCTGGGGCCAAGCCGGGGTTTGACTCGGGTTCTTTTTAATGCTCTGTCACTCACTCTACGCTTCAGGGACGTCATTTCGTGTATCCCAAGGCTCCTCAAGACAAGGAACTAGACTTGGACAATTACACTGATGCCCGAGTTAACACCCAAGTGCTACGCTTGCAACCCACAAAGCTACGCGCTGTCCGACGTGGCCAGCCCAGATGCTGACTTGTTAAGGGCTAGCTTGTGCCTCTGATCCGAGACCTCTCCCTGCTGGCCAGGAGCATCTGTCTGAGCGGGGTGGGGTGGTGGGCATCTCCTAGCGCTCAGCCCTGCTGGACAGAAGGGGGGGGGGGGCCGAGAGGGAAAGGCAGGAGGCGTGTTCCGAGGGGACCCTAGACACAGACTGGAGCTCCCTGGTAGAGCTGGTGTCCGCGCAGACAGGAGGGAGGGAAAGCTGGCTGGCTTGGTCTCTACCTTTGTGTGCGATTAACCTGTGCTCCCACCCCTTCTCCCAGGATGCTCAGCCCAACATTGACCCACCTGGGCTACCTACCCTCTCCTGGGCCGTCGGAGCACGTCCCGACTGGCCAGCACTTACCTTGGCCTGAAAAGCCAACGCCCCGTCAGGCAGCCATGTACCTTTAGTTCCAAAGGCCCCCAAGCGTTCCTTGAGCAGAGAGCAAGCGTGTGCTTCCTGCTCCTCACCGGGGACGGCAACTCGCTTTCAGCACCGACTCAGTCCCAGATGCAAGACAAGGAGGAGGGGACAGGGGCTCACGTTTGTGTGGGATACGGAGAGGACTACTCCCCGGCGCGGGACACCAGCTCAGAGACCCAGACGCTTCCTACGCTGCAGGAGCGACGCCGTACCTGGTCCAGGATGTAGTTGCGCTTCTTTCGGGCGGCGATCTGGATCAGGCGGTTCAGGCACTGGGTGGCTTGCTGGATGAGGACGTCCCAACGGCCTGCATAGTTGCGCTGGCGTCGGAGTCCCATTACCTGGGGAGGACAATGACAGAGAGGGGAGCTTTAGAGCCTGGCCGAACACAGAGCGCCAGGCCGCCTGAAATCGCAGACCGCTTTGCGTTCTCCCCAGCATTCAGACCTTGCCCAAGGCCACCCAGGTGGCCTGTGTCAGAGCTGAGGAAAGAGCCCCCGGTCTGTGGGGAAGAGTGCCCCTCAGCCAGAGCAGGGGGCCTGGTCTTGCTTTCTGGGGCTGGAGGAAAGGGTTGGGGAGCCACACACTGCATCGCCCATTGGTGTATTGTTCCCTCTAGAGGGAACCTTCTCTGCGAGGGCGCGATGATCACTTACTGGCTGCAATTTGCAGAAAAACCAGTGGTACCTATTTCTCGGTTCATTCTAAAGATGAATGAGCTGGGAGGCTCGGAGGGAGAATGTCAGCCCAGGAGACACCCCAGCAGCATCTATAATGAAGATCTAGTGCACCTCCCCCCGACTGCAGCCACACGTCTTCCCCTGGCGCCGAGGGCTCCCCACATTCCCGTCTCTAGCTCAGAGAGGCTGAACTGAGCGGGGCCACCATCGTTTTGGCTACGGTGTTGTCGCGCCCCTTTGCAACGTGTGGAGTGCCGTGACACCACAGAACTCTGCAGGGACAAAACCTCCTCCTGTAGCTGTGGGCGGCGAGGCCCAGCAACCCCCGGTTCAGTCCACACTGCAGGCCTCTAGAACTAGAGCCCCAGGAGTCCTCCAGAGCCCAAAGTCTCCAGGTCGCATGAGGAAATCACGAGTTCACAGCCCAGGACCCAGCCGCCCCCCAGCTCCCGAAGAGACGCTCTCTCTTACCCTCATTTTGTCCATGATGGCGTTTGTTCCCAGAATGTTGTACTTCTTGCTCGGATTGGCCACTGCGTGCTTCATGGCCCACGTGGTCTTCCCTGCGGCGGGGAGCCCCACCATCATCAGGATCTGAAAGGGAGACGCTACGGTCAGAACTCCGCAGCGACAAGCCCCTGCACAACCAAGGGGCAGGCCAATCCCCCACCCCGGTTTCAGGGGGAAGAGACCGAGGCAAGGACCCTCCCGCTGGTGGTAGCAGAGCAGACTGTAGAACCCAGGAGGAGACTGGACTGCCACCCTTGGGACTTAGCAACCTCTCTCCCACTGCAGGGATCCAGCAGCTCCCACAGAGAGTGACTTAGACCCAGTTGGCCCCTGAGCCTAAACAAGGAGAAGTTGTTCCTGGCTCCCAGGTCTGCGTCCAGAGCATTAGAGCAGCCGGTCGCAGGTCCCTGCTCCTCCAGGAGGAAAGGCCACCAAGGTCCTGCCTTCAGCGGTCCATAAAATGTCCCGCTAAGACCTCGGGGCCCGAATGCCAGGCTGGCGGCAGCAGCAGGTCCCTCATCAGCCCAAGGGGCTCCCGGACATCACAGGCTCAGCAGGACACGTATAGGGGCAGCTGGGATTACACCGAAGAGAAACCCTCCTGCTTCAGGCAAACGGCTCTGAGTACCATGAACTGCCCAGCGAAGGGGGGCTCCTCGCCTCCCTCCCAAGAGAGTCACAGAATTATACGGAGGTCTCAAAGCAAAGTTTCAGGAACCTTTGATCCAATGCTGCCCCGGATTCCCCGTGGGACCCCGCACGCTCCTGCTCTCCCCTACCTAGTGCCCTGCTGCTGCACCCCTGGGAGCTGTGCGACACCCACCTCACATTCAGATTTACTCTTTGGTCCAATGGTCCCGCGGACCCGCTCGGCCAGGGGAAGGTGCTGGATGAAGGTGAAGCCCGGCGGGACAGGGAAGTAGCTATCCTCTTTCTGGCCAAAGTTGAACTCGACGGCACAGTTCTTCACCAGGACGTGGGGGAAGAGAGCCTTGCCCCCCAGCTGCTCTTTCCGTGCCCGGTAGGCCACACCCAGCCACTTCCCGTTCTTCATGAAGGACATCTCCACCTCATCCCCACACTCAAAGTCCTAGCAGAGGGGAAAAGGAGACACTCCGTCTGGAGCGAGGAGGAAGCGCCAACGGGGGGCAGGTGCTGGGCACGGTCCAGCCCCTCAGGTCCCTGCTTCAGCACGAGCCGCGTCTTGTCACCCAGCACCGCTCCTCAACCCTCGGCCAGCTCTGGGGGAAGGCTCTCTGGGGAGGCTCCTAGGCAGAAGCTCCCTGCATCCCCAATGCAAAGCCGCTCCCACGGACAGAGCTGGTGAAGCCCAGACAGAGAAGGGGACTCGACGTCCCCAGGAGGGGAAGGGGAGCGTGTTGTAGGGATGGGATTTCAGCTCTTAGCCAGGGGGACACGCCCCACCTCGCCAGCAGCAGAGACCTGCTTTTATCTACAGGAATGCAGCCTTCCCGGTCTCCGCTGGGAACGCGGAGCGGCCACGCAGGGCAACGGGGAGACAGACGGCACCGCTGCCAGCACGGAAGACAACAGGCGACTGTCTCCCGTACCGTCCGGCTAAAACGTTCTGCAACGTCCCTTGTAACAGGCAGGGGTAAGAAACACCTATCGGACAGGAGGGAGGCTCTAACCAGAGACTGTCCCTTTAAGGCTAAAGCAGCAATTTTGATTGGACAGCACTGGGTCTTGGCAAGGCAGTTAGCTCACGCGCTAACAGTGGCTCTGCAACCCCCTCTAGTGGCTGCACTGGGTATGGGCCCTAGTGCCTTCAGGCTAAGGGGCCGGAGTTTGATCCAGGTCCCTGGGGTTACCTGGGCAGGGTGTCTCAGCAACTGCCCACCGACAAGTCAGAACATCGTGGCAGATTAGGCCAGCCCAGTGGTCCCCCCGGCCCAGCGGTCCCCCCGGCCCAGCATCCTGTCTCAAGGCAGTGGCCGCTCTCGGTCGCTTGGGAGAAGTCCCCAACGGGTCATAACGGGGTGGACCCATTCCCCCCGACGTCCCCAAACCCTACGTGGCTAGGAGCCATTAACGGGCCTGTCCTCCAAGCCCAGTTACGTTGCCGGCCTTCAACTAACTCCACAAGTGAACGGTGTTGAGTGGAAAAAACCACCTTCATTTTGTTTGAAGTCTGCTGCCAATTAGTTTCATGGAGCGCCCCCTAGTGCTTAGTACTGGAGCTGGGCGATTGGCTCTAGTAGTCGGAAACGAGGGCCAGTTTCAGACTGCTCCAACACAACTGGGGGTGGGGGTGCGGCTTCCCTTAGGATTAAACAGCAATTCGGAGTCTGCCCAGCAGCCAGGGCCGCAGGGGTCCTGGGCATCCTAGGGCGGCTGTAGGAGGCGGGGGTCCCCTCCCGACACTCACCACCAAGCAGGTGATGACGTCATTCTCCCCGAAGGATCCGCCGTAATTTTCGAATCTGCAGTTGCTGGATTTCTTGCCGGTGCCTCCATAGCCGTAGGAGTAGAGCTCCTCACCTGACGGGGCAGATGGATAAAGGCTGGCTGAGTCCCCAGCAATCTGCACGCCAGTCCCCGCCGCGCTAAGGGGGCACCGCAAAGGCTTGGGCCGCGGCTGCCAAGGCGGCGGGACGTTACTCCCCACCCCCGCAGGACCGTCCAATCAGGGTGGCCTCTAGCCAAAACGCAGCTCCTCCCCACCCGTCCTCAGCTTCACAGAGGCCGCTGTCTGCCCAAGGCCGCTGTGCGATATTAGGGGGCTCCTGCTCTCACGGCAGTGCTGCATCCGAGGGGGCTCTCTCATGTCACTGCAGGGATTAGCACTAACCCCCCTTTATCCTGCAAGAACATGAGTCCTTGGGGAACAGGTCATGTGAGTGTTCTCGCAGGATTAGTGTGTTCTCACCGGTGCTAATCCCCACGCTGACAGGGCTGCGGTCGCGATTGCACAAGTTTCCCTGCCTCCCCTAGGACCCCCCCCCCCCCAGTCCATCAAAAGAGGGGCAAGACAGCAGCCTTTTCTTGTGAACCTCCCAAGCACGACAGGGAGAGATGCCGGCTTCACCCCAAGCTTCAATTCAGAAGGGGGGGGGGGTCCTAGAGGCTACAAACCCTTCCGTTCTCGCTCTACATCGCTACGGGAGGAGGAGCGGAGCAAGAGTGCAGTCTGCCTGTTATTGACTGAAATGGAACAGGGGGGCCAGGAGTGACGGGATGTCGACAGGCTGGGCGGCGGTGACAAGCAGACACCCCCATCTGGGGCAGCTGAAGCTGCTCTAACAGGGAGTGTGGACGAGCGGGCTCATTGGTGGCTGCACGTATTCAGTTACCGCCTGGCGTGGAACACACCGCCCCGTCTACGCCGGCAGCAGCGTCCCTAACGTACCAAGCTGGGTGCTGCAGGAGTCCAGCGACCAGCCGATACGCACCACGTGAGGGTCCGGCTCTGTGGGAGGAAGGTGTTTGACAGAAATCTCTTCGTTGACCTGGGGGACAGAAAACGAGCAAGAAGTGACCTCCCTGTCCGGCACGAGGAGCTCATTGCAAAATTCATTCTAGAATCTGGGCTGGGGTTGGGGGTGGCCTGGCCTAGACCGGGAGAGCCGCTGCCAGATCAAATCCACCCTGCAGGGGCTGTCAATAGTCTGTTTTCTGTACAGCAAGCTGGCCCCGCTGGCCCCCCTGCCCAAGGGAGGCTGCGGCTGATAGCTCGATGTCAGGAGCAGGGGCTGGCCGGCCCCTGACTTGGAGAACACTAGAGACACTCCTTGCTCCAGGACAGTTCCAGCGGGTTCGCGGATAGCTAACTGGGCACGGACCCAGACTGTGCCCTCTGTGGGAAAGGCCGGTGACCGTGGGCCAAGCGTCATTACCGATCTGTGGAGGGATACGGGCAAACCACGACTGCTCACAGCCTCATCCCTTTGGGAGAGGATTTCACTATTTATTTCTCCCTTTTTAAGGAATCCGGGATACTTAGTCACACACCCCCTCCCTGGGGCGGGGGAAGCTGGCAGGAATCCTTTCCAACAGCGCCTTTAAGCAGATCCACGGCGGCGACTCCTGTGGCCCTCTCTCTTTCCCAGCTGGGAAGCAGCTTGGCAGCGGCTCCGATACCGCAACAAGCTGCCCTTACCTTAATCTCGTAGCAAACTCTGCCCCGCCTGGCTCCGTAGGTGGCGCGGGCACCCGACCACAGATAGGCAAAGCCTTCGATGGTCAGGGGGTAGCCGCTACACCGGTCCCGGGCTATCTTGAAGTGCAGGTCGCAATTATCTAGAAGACAAACCAAGGCGGGGATGCTGCTGGGCGCGTACAGAGCCAACCCCGTCTCAATCCAGGCTGCCCTGCTAACCCCTAGGCGCAGGGAAGCTTGAGCTCCCAGAGCAGACTGGAGGCAGCCAGGAGTCTCCTCTGCGCAAGCCACCCTGGCTGCTCCTTGGAGAGCGAAGAAGGGGTTGTGGACGGCCCCAGCACTCACATGTGTCGATGGCCACAAGCGTGTCATCAAAGTCTTCCTCGTCGTCTTCAGCAGGAGGCTGCGGAGATCGGCCCCTGTAACAAACGCAGACTGTGACCCTGGGATGCAGGCAAAGAGCCTCCCCTCAGACCCCTGTGTGTTCCTATCGGCCACCCCCGCCAGGGACTAGAAGCGGCGCTCGGCACGCACCGAGGACTGCAATTCAACTTCTTCTTCGTCAGCCTCTCCGCCAAGCCCCGCTGCTGGTATCTGGTGCCAGTAGTGGGGCGTGGCTGAGAGGACACAACTTGAAGCCGCAGCGTTACAGGTAAGAAGCTAGTTTACCCCCAGAAGAATCCTGCCCCAGGGGGAACGCTAATCGAGGATGCGGCTGCCCCAGTCTCGGCCGAGACACGCCTGGAACGCTAAGGCCAGGCAGATCAGGAGTGCAAACACCTCAAGCCTGGAAGGAATCAATCAAGCGGCCGGTCTTGGCTAAACCCAAAGGCTACGCTCCCGGCGCCTGCAGCACAGACAAGCCCGTCCCTCACAACCATTGCCCCCCCCGGCTTAATGATCATTCTATTACGGTTTCATTGTTTAATGTTTTTAGGAGGCTCTGGGCTGGGTGAGTGGAGATGCCTGCCCCCCATGGGGAGTACAGGTGGGGGAGGGGGCTGGGTTTTAGACAGGTGATTTATTGTTTGTTCTAAGTAGCGGTATAAATCTCCCCTCCCCCCAGCCCTGTAGCAACGCACCTCTTGTCCTCCCGGTGCTCATAGTACCCCCGGCCCCGCTGCTCTTCAAAGGGTCTCTTGCGGCCTTGCTGCTGCTGCTGCTGCTGCCTGGGCTGGTTTGGGGCGTTGTAGCTAGGAGCATGGTAGCCAGAAGACGGTGCATTGTAGCCTGGGCCAGGATCCTCTTGCTTTAATTCAGTCTTCATGTCTGCACCCAGAACAAGAGGCACAGACGTTAACATCCCACCAGCTGGAGTGGAGCGCTTGGCCGGTGAGGAGTAGCCCCCCCTCGCACACACATCCCATCCTCCAGAGTACCCCCCCCCCAACCCCAATGCCTGGAACTCCCTCCCTGGATACATTCATCCTGCTCCCTCTTCTGCCAGGCCTCCCCCAGCTCCTCATCCCCAATCTTATCCCCTGCAACCAAGCTAAGCACGCGCACCTGAGGCTCCTGGGATGTCAATTAGGCGGATTTCAATTAGGCTAAGCCATCCCACCACAGAAAGCGTGCGGGTTTAAGGGTTGGCAGGCGCAAGCCCGTCCCAGCCTCAGTCGAGACACCGATCGCCAAGGCAGCTAGAGGCAGAGAACAGGCTTCATTTCCCCCAAGTCCCCTCTCAGGATGGGGCGACTGCCATGCAATATGAGGAAGTGAATTTTGTTTCCCCAGGAGTCCCAGCCCCGTTACCTGAGTGGAAAGTAGAGTGGTCTTGCTCTAGAGGCCTCCTCTCGTAGCTTGACTCATTCTCCTGTTTGATATTGCCGTGCTCGTAAGACTGGTAACCCTGGGGGTTGTTCTGGTGAGTATTATTGTCAATGCCGCCATCTTCAACAGAAAACCAGAGCTGGCGTCAGTGCTGCCGTGCCCAACCCACCGGAACAGGAAGGGATGAAGGGAAGTTGGGGCTTTAGCCTCTAGGAACAGCTGAGGCGGAGTCACTACCACCTGGGGGACCCAAGCACAGACGTGCAGGAAAAGCTGGGAGGAGAACACTTGGGCCCTTCCTTCACACTCCTCGGCATGGAAAGCAAGGCGGAGTTTCTGGCCAGAGGGCCGAGATGCAAGACTTTGCAGGCCTGCACCCCAAAGCCAAAGCCTCAGGCTAGCTCCCCTGGTGCCTGGCCAGGGCAGACGGGAACAGGTCTCGCTCCGGTCCGACACAAACCACCCAACGAGGGCATCTTGGTGCGGCAGCAAAGCCCGGCATCCCAGGCCTCCTACGGGGGGCGCCGCGCAGTGGCTGTCTCCGCGCAGGAACTGTAGCTAGCCACGCGCCGCCGGGGAGGAACACCCACGCCGCCAAGCCTATCCGACGGCAAACAACGATTAAGCGCCCGCAAGAGGCGTCAGCAAAGCAAGCCACCCGAGGTCAAATCCTTCCAATTAACCTAGACGTGGGAGCGGCTTGGGATGCGTCTCCTGGAGAGAGGGAGACGGCAAATCCCCGTGGGTTTAAATTCAAGCTGCTGATCCCACCCACCCAATTCCCATGCGGTTCTGCGGGTCAGGCCCCTGCCCAGTGCGCCCGCGCCAATCCCCTCTAGGGCCCAGCCAGGCATCACCCGAGGAGGAGCGACCAAACCCCCGAGAACAGGAAGATCACAGCAGCCAGCGCGAGGCGGAAACGTGCTGCCCAGTCACTTTCCAGGAGACCGGAACCACGCTGCTCCGACAGGCAAAGGGAAACCAACCCCAGGCGCGACGCCGGCAGCTGCCAGTGGTGAGTGAGCAGCTCCCTCGGGGGCAGGCGGAAGCCCAGCGAACACAGGCAAAACTTCACGTCTCCCTGCCCCACAGGGTCACGGCCACAGGAGAGAGGGCAAGGCTCCTTCAGCCAACCCACCCACCAGAGAAACTGACCCCTGGAGGGTTCTGCATCCCTGGGCAGCTCTGCCCCCAGAATCCTGCTCTCTCCTTTGTCCTGCCTAGACTGTAAGCCCGTCTCAGAGCAGGGACCCGTCTCTGACGATGGACAGTGCAGCACCACGCACGTTGCTGGCGCTGCATAAACCACCACCACGTGAACTGGGACAGCGTACCCTGAGTAACTGCCTCCAACGAGCACGGGTCAGAGGGGAGCCACCGAGCAGCTCCGCCAATAAGGACAGGCGTATGCGCGTGGGGGGGTGAACGCACAGGGTCCTGCGCTCCCCGTAGAGCCCAGGCCTAACGTGGCAGGGAGAAGTGTGAACCCCCCCGTCCCCAAATCCTGGTTCCCTTCCTGAAGCCTGGGATCAGGGCCTGGTCCTCACGGGAAGGCAGGCTCTGCGGGACTCGGGGAGCTTCGCCGGCGCTGAACCCGTCCAACACAGGGGGGCAAGTCTGGGCCAAGAAATCTGGTTACTGAGCCACTGTGGACTTGTCTGGGTGTGGAGCTGCACCAGGGAGGCCGCAGTCCCTCCCTCCCCCATAGTCCCCAGCGTGGAGCCGCACCAGGAGGCCCATAGTCCCCAGCATGGAGCTGCACCAGGAGGCCCATCGTACCTCCCCCATAGTCCCCAGCGTGGAGCTGCACCAGGAGGCCCATAGTCCCCAGCATGGAGCTGCACCAGGAGGCCCATCGTACCTCCCCCATAGTCCCCAGCGTGGAGCTGCACCAGGAGGCTCATAGTCCCCAGCATGGAGCTGCACCAGGAGGCCCATCGTACCTCCCCCATAGTCCCCAGCGTGGAGCTGCACCAGGAGGCCCATAGTCCCCAGCATGGAGCTGCACCAGGAGGCCCATCGTACCTCCCCCATAGTCCCCAGCGTGGAGCTGCACCAGGAGGCTCATAGTCCCCAGCATGGAGCTGCACCAGGAGGCCCATCGTACCTCCCCCATAGTCCCCAGCGTGGAGCTGCACCAGGAGGCCCATAGTCCCCAGCATGGAGCTGCACCAGGAGGCCCATCGTACCTCCCCCATAGTCCCCAGCGTGGAGCTGCACCAGGAGGCTCATAGTCCCCAGCATGGAGCTGCACCAGGAGGCCCATCGTACCTCCCCCATAGTCCCCAGCGTGGAGCTGCACCAGGAGGCCCATAGTCCCCAGCGTGGAGCTGCACCAGGAGGCCCATAGTCCCTCCCTCCCCCATAGTCCCCCAGCGTGGAGCCGCACCAGGAGGCCCATAGTCCCCAGCGTGGAGCTGCACCAGGAGGCCTATAGTCCCCAGCGTGGAGCTGCACCAGGAGGCCCATAGTCCCTCCCTCCCCCATAGTCCCCCAGCGTGGAGCCGCACCAAGAGGCCCATAGTCCCTCCCTCCCCCAGTCCCCACCGTGGAGCCGCACCAGGAGGCCCATAGTCTCGCCCTCACCCCCCAGTCCCCAGCGCGGAGCCGCACCAGGAAGCCCCTAGTCCCCAGCGCGGAGCCGCACCAGGAGGCCCCTAGTCCCCAGCGCGGAGCCGCACCAGGGGGCCCGCAGTCTCCCCCCGCTTACAGTGCCGGTCGGTGGGCGGGTCGGCGGGCTCCCCCTGCGAGGCTCCCCGGGCCTGCTCAGCCTCCAGCGCCGCCCCGAGCCGCTCCGCCAGCTCCGCCTTCAGCCCGCGTGTGTCGAGGCCGCGGCGGCCTAGCTCCTCCTTCAGCTCGTTGACGCGCAGGCGTCGCACATCCATGGCCCCGGCCCGGCCGCTCAGATCCTCACACTCGGCCGCGGCCGCCCGGCCATCGAGTCTCCCTACTCCGGGCCTGGCTCAAAATGGCCGCCATCGCCCTCCTCCCCTCCCAGAGGCGCGCCGCCGTGCGTTGAGAGCTCTGATAGGCCGAAAGACGAGGCCGCGAATGTAAGGTGGCATCTGATTTGGTGAGAGGCTCCCTACGTCTCACCCTCCCTCATCCCTCCATCTCCCGCTCGCTCTCAGATTGTGAAGGGAATTTCCATTGGCCACAGGCATGACTCAATATGTATCAGACCTTGTAATTGGCTGGACGTTGCTCCCTTCGGGTCACGCATTCTAAATCTTGCGGTGGGCGAAGTAAGGATTTGATTGACGGATTAAGAGGCTGGAGCAATTTCCCGCTGGCCAATCACTAGCTTCTCCTTTATTTCCTATTGGTTGAGCCCTTGGTTTGTTTGTGGAGGTTTTTTTCGCCTGCCTTTCCGGATTTCCTATTGGCGGAGACATGGGATTGTTTGTTTTTCCTGGTTAAAGCTCCCCCGACTGGTTGAGCTGGGCGGGTCAGGGTCAAAAGTGCCTTTCCCATTGGCTGAAGCCTCCTGGGTAGCTTTGTTGATTGGCTGGGAGATTTCTGGGGTGTGTGTGTCTAATTTCTTATTAGCTGAGCTCTGGGGATTTTTGTGTGTGTGCAGCACATTTCTGATTGGCTGGCTGTCATGGAGAAACATGGGGGTCACACACGTGTAACACGGGACTACATGTTTGGTAAATGTGTGGTGCCACGGGCTTACTATAGATGTACACTATGTGATGTCAAAGGTTCCACATGTTTGTAATGTTGACTCTGAGAACTGTAGAATTCAAATTAGTCCTCTCACACCTCACCAGGCTACAGAATGTGTATTCAAAACATCTGGCTTGCTAGACAGCCTGTGGAGATGTTAATGAACTTCCATGTTTACCTGGGTTGCGTACGTGACCTGAACCATGATCACCATGATGCCCGAGGCGGGAAATCCAAGACAAAGGAACTGAATTCCTATTTAAATGGGAGGAAGATAGGAGTGGGGAGAGACTTTGGCTTGCAAAGCTGCTGGAGAGACATCTACATACGAATGACCAGCCTGTCAGCATCAGGCTGGGGCAGCATGAAGTGAGAGACATGATTTGCTCTTTGCCAACTAAGAAGTCAGTGCCCAGTCGCTTACATCAAGGACTGTGAAGAACTTATGGACCTTGCTAGGGGTAAGATGAATAACTTAGGAACTCAACCAGTATAAGTTAGAAATGCGTTATATTTACCTTTGATTTCTAATAACACTCTGTTTAAGAATCTTGTTTATGTAATCAATAAACTGACTTCTTATTTCATAAAGAAGTGGAAAGTGTCTAATATTGGAACACAAGTGAGTTACAAGAGCCCTAAAGCTCTTGCGAACCCAGAGAGTAAAGAGTCTGTAAACGGGAGGGATCGGGCCCGTGGGTGACAAAGGAGTTTCATTGTGGCAGACTTGAATTAACCAGAGAGAGAAACTGATTCAAGAGGATTGTGCGCAAGGGAAACTGAGTCACTCAAACCCGGTAAAGTGGGGGTGCGGACTCCCGAACCCGTGACACTGGCCACTGGGGATTTGTTTTTTGTAGGTGAATTTCCTATTGGCTGTGATTCAGAGGATATTTTGGGCTTCCGTTTCCCATTGGCTAGTGCTCCCTTCTGCATAGATTAGCCTGCTCTGCGCTGATTGACCTGGGGGGAGCTGGTCCTTGGCCACACACCCCAGGCACCCTCCCCTGTCAGGAATCAAACAGAGACCTCGAGAAGTACCAGGCTGAGGCTCTGCAGCTTGAGCCGGGACACCATGAGGAATGGAGCCGGGGATTTTGGAAAAAGATGCCCCAAAGCGTAGCTCTCCAGCCACGCTGCTAATGCTGCCGCAGAAGCCTAGCTCCCCAAGCACAAGGCTAATGTTGTTGCATCATCCCAGCTCCCTAGCCCCACTGCTGCTGCTGCAGCAGCATCCTAGTTCCCAAAGTACACATCATCCCAGCTCCCTAGCCCCACTGCTAATGCTGCTGCATCATCCCAGTTCCCCAAACACACCACTAATGTTGCATCATCCCAGCTCCCTAGCCACACTGCTAATGCTGCTGCATCATCCCAGTCCCCCAAGCACACCGCTAATGTTGCATCATCCCAGCTCCCTAGGCACACTGCTAATGCTGCTACAGAAGCCTATCTCCCCAAGCACATGGCTAATGTTGTTGCATCATCCCAGCTCCCTAGCCACACTGCTAATGCTGCTTCAGCATCCTAGCTCCCCAAGCACAATGTTCCCGAGGTTGAGTGTCTTCCAGAGGAGGTTGTGATAGTGATCATGAAACCAACCTACATGTAACACGTATGTTCTCAGATGACTACTCTGTAGTAATAGTGTAGAGCTATGTTTGGTGTCATATTATTCAAGATTAAGGAAGGAATGTAACCATGATATGAAAGATTGTATGAAAACCTTATGGCACGAGAATACATACTTTGTCAGCTATGTAACGAGGATAAATCCAAAAGCCAAGACTGAAAGCCAGCCCGCCAGCCTGCCTGCGACAGTTAACCCAAGACAATAGTGGTTAAGAATTGTAAATAGAAAGTGTCACTCTCTAGCAGCCAAGACGTACGTGCAGACCCCGTAGCCACAAGCCCTCTGAAGACCTGAGAAAAGTTGGGAAGAGCCATCGAAAGTATTTAAGAGACCCGTCAACTGACAAGAGAGAGCAATTCCTTCTACCATCTTGAACTGCAACCAATCAAGCAGCTAATGCCCAGCTCCGGCACCGGCAGAGCGGAGAGACAAGGAACCTTCAAACACAAGATCTTAACCTAGAGCTGACAAGTAAGGTACGTTTATCTTGTCTTTTATGTTTATTTTATGCTCCCCGCGGTGACGGCTTGGAGGCTGCAGCTGGTGCAGAACGCGGCAGGGCGTTCTCTGCACTGTTTAGCGACAGGCTTCGCGGCCTGGCTCAAGGGGTTGGTGCTGACAGCCTAGGCCCTACCTATCTGCGGGACCGCCCCACTGCCCGGGCCCTGCTGTCATCCGGGAGCGTCCGCTTCAGAGTCCCCCGGGTTTCCTGGGGGGCGGCGCTATGGAGCGGGCGTTCTCGCCCCTCAGCTGGGAAACTCCCTCCCGGCAGAGACCCAGGCGGCCCCAGTTCTCCCCTCCTTTTGACAACAGTGTAAGAGCTGGCGGTTACATTGGATACGGGAGGGGGGTTGAGGGGGAGGGAGGCAGGGCTTTTGTATTTTGTGGGGCTCCGTCATGTGGATTTTTAGTTTTATTTTATGATCTATGTATATTATTATTATTATTATTTTATTTTATTATAAGCATTTATATATAGTGCCAGCAATGTACCTGGCGCTTTACAGAGAATAAGATAGACACGGTCCCTGCCTGAGAGCTTACAATCTATAGACAGGAGCAGGGGAGACAGGGAAGGGGGAACAGAGGGAGAGACAAGGGATGCGACATTCATGAGGATGCGAGAGCTCAGGTACATGTTCTTGGCTTGGTTGCAGTAAATAGGAGTTTGCAGATAACGGGTGGGGGATAATCCTGGGTGGGGATGGTTAGCAGGAGTTAGGAAGGGCGGAGCGGAAGAGGTGGGTTTTGAGGGGGGACTTGAAGGTACGACGAGAGGGGGGAAGGCGGATGAGGTCAGGGAGGGAGTTCCAGGCGTGCGGGGCAGCGAGCGAGAAGGGACGAAGGCGGTTGGGGGAGCAGGGAAGGCAAGGGAGGTTGAGGGAGGGGATGGAGGAGGAGCAGAGTGCTCGAACAGGGGTTCGGAGGGAGATCAGGGCCGAGATGCTGATCTAATTCTTGAAGAAGAACTTCCTTCTTTTTCCTCGCTGGAGGCCCCAGGTTACTTCCTGTGTCTCCTGGCCATTGTCATTGTAACAAGGTGGCAGGGCTGACCTGGCCATTGCTTGGCAATAAACTGCCCCCTTGCCATAACAAAGGGAGTCTCTCCCCCCACTCTGGCAGCTGGATTCAGTATCTTGCTCCAACTGAGCTTACAATCTGTTAACCCTTTATATTACATTACACATATCCCCAAAATGTGTGTCCTCTCCCCCCAAATGGGTGTGTTGCCCCCATGTCCCCATGACACTCCCCAGCCACACAGCTAATGCTGCTACAGCATCCTAGCTCCCCAGCCACACTGCTAATGCTGCTACAGCATCACAGTTCCTCAGTCACACAACTAATGCTGCTACAGCATCCTAGCTCCCCAGCCACACTGCTAATGCTGCTACAGCATCACAGTTCCTCAGTCACACAACTAATGCTGCTACAGCATCCTAGCTCCCCAGCCACACTGCTAATGCTGCTACAGCATCCCAGCTCCCCAGCCACACTGCTAATGCTGCTACAGCATCCTAGCTCCCCAGCCACACAGCTAATGCTGCTACAGCATCCTAGCTCCCCAGCCACACGGCTAATGCTGCTACAGCATCTTAGCTCCCCAGCCACACTACTAATGCTGCTACAGCATCTTAGCTCCCCAGCCACACAACTAATGCTGCTACAGCATCCTAGCTCCCCAGCACACGGCTAATGCTGCTACCGCATCCTAGCTCCCCAGCCACACTACTAATGCTGCTACAGCATCCTAGCTCCCCAGCCACACGGCTAATACTGCTGCAGCATCCTAGCTCCCCAGCCACACTGCTAATGCTGCTACAGCATCCTAGCTCCCCAGCCACACGGCTAATGCTGCTGCCGCAGCTTAACAAACAGCTAATTAGGTAGTGGGCAATATGCAAAGTCTTTCTTTAGTGACTGAATGAAGCATTCCCATTAACCATTGTTCCTGTTGTTCAGGTGATGGTGCTTGGACAAGGGGATCCGAAGGTCAAGGGCCGAAAGCTAACATGTGAGAGAGCATGTTATTGAAATGCTAGAATGTTTTTCAAAGTTTTCCCCTTTATCAGCCAGCTCAGCCTGAATTGAGGACTGGCCTATGTTCTACGTGCACCAATTGACATGAATCAGCACACGCATATTCGATAGGCTTCAATCTCCTCTCCCTTTTCTGTCCCTTCCCTCCGCTACAATCTTTCCCATCAATGCAAGGAACGAAGGGGGCTTTTCCCCGCTTAGGTGGAACAAGTGACTAGACCGTTGGATAAACGCCACAGCAAGGAGGGGATCTGCATTCGGTGGGGGACTTTTCTTAGCAGCAAGGATGTGCTAGGCCAGCCGGCACCATGAGAGGCACAGAACGTCTAGAGGGACCATATGCCTCCATGGTGGGGAGTTTGGAAAAATCCTGGGGTGTAATTAGCCCCAAGAGAGGAGCGGTGCGGTCAGTCACCATATGACGGTCTGATTTGCGATGGCATTCAGCCCCCCCAGGAGGAGTGGATGCCACGGGGTTGTGTACGCCGTTACCGTCCGAGCAGCTAGCCCCACACAGCTGGAGGGGCCAGTGAATTGCCCGATAGGAGCTGTGATTTGCCTTGTGCTCCAATAGCAGCACCCCTGAAGGGTTAAGGCTAACTCTAACCCATCTCACCGCTCCGGCAAAGGACCGGGGCGTAGACCAGGGGAGGGGAAACTTTTCCCTCCAGGGGCCACTTTGAAAATGACTGCAAGCTCCGAGAAACTGCAGACAAGTTGGGGGGGGGGGGAGTGTTGTTAAGGGGGTAGTGCTCAGGAGGAGGAGGGTCCAGATTCTGGCTCTGTCCCCTCTCCTTGTGCGCCTGCCCTCCTCTCTGCCCCCTTCCCCTGAGCTCAGTCTGTCAGTGCGATCTGTCCCCTCTCCCTGTGTGCTGTCTCTTATACACATCTCACCCCCCAGTCCCCAGCGCGGAGCCGCACCAGGAAGCCCCTAGTCCCCAGCGCGGAGCCGCACCAGGAGGCCCATAGTCTCGCCCTCACCCCCCAGTCCCCAGCGCGGAGCCGCACCAGGAAGCCCCTAGTCCCCAGCGCGGAGCCGCACCAGGAGGCCCCTAGTCCCCAGCGCGGAGCCGCACCAGGGGGCCCGCAGTCTCCCCCCGCTTACAGTGCCGGTCGGTGGGCGGGTCGGCGGGCTCCCCCTGCGAGGCTCCCCGGGCCTGCTCAGCCTCCAGCGCCGCCCCGAGCCGCTCCGCCAGCTCCGCCTTCAGCCCGCGTGTGTCGAGGCCGCGGCGGCCTAGCTCCTCCTTCAGCTCGTTGACGCGCAGGCGTCGCACATCCATGGCCCCGGCCCGGCCGCTCAGATCCTCACACTCGGCCGCGGCCGCCCGGCCATCGAGTCTCCCTACTCCGGGCCTGGCTCAAAATGGCCGCCATCGCCCTCCTCCCCTCCCAGAGGCGCGCCGCCGTGCGTTGAGAGCTCTGATAGGCCGAAAGACGAGGCCGCGAATGTAAGGTGGCATCTGATTGGGTGAGAGGCTCCCTACGTCTCACCCTCCCTCATCCCTCCATCTCCCGCTCGCTCTCAGATTGTGAAGGGAATTTCCATTGGCCACAGGCATGACTCAATATGTATCAGACCTTGTAATTGGCTGGACGTTGCTCCCTTCGGGTCACGCATTCTAAATCTTGCGGTGGGCGAAGTAAGGATTTGATTGACGGATTAAGAGGCTGGAGCAATTTCCCGCTGGCCAATCACTAGCTTCTCCTTTATTTCCTATTGGTTGAGCCCTTGGTTTGTTTGTGGAGGTTTTTTTCGCCTGCCTTTCCGGATTTCCTATTGGCGGAGACATGGGATTGTTTGTTTTTCCTGGTTAAAGCTCCCCCGACTGGTTGAGCTGGGCGGGTCAGGGTCAAAAGTGCCTTTCCCATTGGCTGAAGCCTCCTGGGTAGCTTTGTTGATTGGCTGGGAGATTTCTGGGGTGTGTGTGTCTAATTTCTTATTAGCTGAGCTCTGGGGATTTTTGTGTGTGTGCAGCACATTTCTGATTGGCTGGCTGTCATGGAGAAACATGGGGGTCACACACGTGTAACACGGGACTACATGTTTGGTAAATGTGTGGTGCCACGGGCTTACTATAGATGTACACTATGTGATGTCAAAGGTTCCACATGTTTGTAATGTTGACTCTGAGAACTGTAGAATTCAAATTAGTCCTCTCACACCTCACCAGGCTACAGAATGTGTATTCAAAACATCTGGCTTGCTAGACAGCCTGTGGAGATGTTAATGAACTTCCATGTTTACCTGGGTTGCGTACGTGACCTGAACCATGATCACCATGATGCCCGAGGCGGGAAATCCAAGACAAAGGAACTGAATTCCTATTTAAATGGGAGGAAGATAGGAGTGGGGAGAGACTTTGGCTTGCAAAGCTGCTGGAGAGACATCTACATACGAATGACCAGCCTGTCAGCATCAGGCTGGGGCAGCATGAAGTGAGAGACATGATTTGCTCTTTGCCAACTAAGAAGTCAGTGCCCAGTCGCTTACATCAAGGACTGTGAAGAACTTATGGACCTTGCTAGGGGTAAGATGAATAACTTAGGAACTCAACCAGTATAAGTTAGAAATGCGTTATATTTACCTTTGATTTCTAATAACACTCTGTTTAAGAATCTTGTTTATGTAATCAATAAACTGACTTCTTATTTCATAAAGAAGTGGAAAGTGTCTAATATTGGAACACAAGTGAGTTACAAGAGCCCTAAAGCTCTTGCGAACCCAGAGAGTAAAGAGTCTGTAAACGGGAGGGATCGGGCCCGTGGGTGACAAAGGAGTTTCATTGTGGCAGACTTGAATTAACCAGAGAGAGAAACTGATTCAAGAGGATTGTGCGCAAGGGAAACTGAGTCACTCAAACCCGGTAAAGTGGGGGTGCGGACTCCCGAACCCGTGACACTGGCCACTGGGGATTTGTTTTTTGTAGGTGAATTTCCTATTGGCTGTGATTCAGAGGATATTTTGGGCTTCCGTTTCCCATTGGCTAGTGCTCCCTTCTGCATAGATTAGCCTGCTCTGCGCTGATTGACCTGGGGGGAGCTGGTCCTTGGCCACACACCCCAGGCACCCTCCCCTGTCAGGAATCAAACAGAGACCTCGAGAAGTACCAGGCTGAGGCTCTGCAGCTTGAGCCGGGACACCATGAGGAATGGAGCCGGGGATTTTGGAAAAAGATGCCCCAAAGCGTAGCTCTCCAGCCACGCTGCTAATGCTGCCGCAGAAGCCTAGCTCCCCAAGCACAAGGCTAATGTTGTTGCATCATCCCAGCTCCCTAGCCCCACTGCTGCTGCTGCAGCAGCATCCTAGTTCCCAAAGTACACATCATCCCAGCTCCCTAGCCCCACTGCTAATGCTGCTGCATCATCCCAGTTCCCCAAACACACCACTAATGTTGCATCATCCCAGCTCCCTAGCCACACTGCTAATGCTGCTGCATCATCCCAGTCCCCCAAGCACACCGCTAATGTTGCATCATCCCAGCTCCCTAGGCACACTGCTAATGCTGCTACAGAAGCCTATCTCCCCAAGCACATGGCTAATGTTGTTGCATCATCCCAGCTCCCTAGCCACACTGCTAATGCTGCTTCAGCATCCTAGCTCCCCAAGCACAATGTTCCCGAGGTTGAGTGTCTTCCAGAGGAGGTTGTGATAGTGATCATGAAACCAACCTACATGTAACACGTATGTTCTCAGATGACTACTCTGTAGTAATAGTGTAGAGC
>QEPC01004895.1:226079-238752 GCA_003113815.1 Sphenodon punctatus | reverse complement strand
CCCCCTCCCTCCCTCCCAAAGGCCTGGGCAAACAGCCAGGTCTTACAGTTCCGCCTTTCTTGGCAGGGAGGAGTTGAATCCCCACCCTCACCCTTCAGAAGCCCCTCCCTCTTCCCTCTGGACGCTCCACCCCCAGGCTCTGCCCCCCTAGATTCCGCATCCCAGGGTCCTGGATGCTTTGCCTTAGGGGGTGCTGCTGTCCCCCCAGATGTCACACCGCTAGGGCCTTGCCCCCTGCAAGAAGAGTCATCCCTGCGGCCCCGTGGCACCACACCTGCAGGGGGCACTGTCCCCTCGCTCCCCAGCTGGCACTCAGCCAGGAGCAGGGGGGATACTGCTCATCGACAGCCGGGGAAGAATTGGGGATTCCCCGCTAACCCCGAGCCCCTGCAAGAGATTGAAAACAAGGGCCCAATCCTGCAGGAACTTACCCCTCCCCCCCCCGGTTGGGTGGCCACCTACGCACGTTTTTAAGGAACACTTATGAAAAATGCATGTTTCGGGGCCTGCATTGGCACTGTCCTGGCACCGTCACGGTGCCCAGTCTCACAGGGCCCCCGCCTGCTCCCCCAGGCGGCTTCCTCTTTAAGCAGTGGAAGGAGCGGTTCCTCTTCCTCTCGGTGGACGGCAGCCTCCTCATCTGCCGCGACGCCGACTCGCCTGCGGAGCTGGGCATTTCGCTGGGCACCGGCTGCCAGGCCGTCCTGGAGGAGAGTGAAATCCAGGACCTGCCGCGTCTGCCCTTGGGCGCCCAGCGGGACAGCTGCCTTGGTCTCCGCCTCCGGGACGACAAACTCCTGCTACTGCTGGCGCCCGACAGCCAGGCCTGCAGGTAACCCCACCGGGGGAGTGCGGGGTGAGCCAGACACCACCGTGCCATCCTCCCAGCCCCTCCCTGGCACCATGCCCCCTAGCCCAGCCATGCTGTCCCCAACCCCCCCAGCAAAGCCAAATCCCTGATGCCTTGTGTGCCTTGGCCGTACCCGGTCCTCCCAACCGCACCGGTACCCCACAACGGGGCCTGACCACCCTCCCAAGCCTCCAGAACAACCAAGCCCTCTCAGCACCTAGCCCCCTTGGTACCTGCAGCCCGGTCACCCCAATCCGCCCCCTCTGCCAATGTGGTGCCCTTTCACCGGGTGGTGAAGGGTTGGTCAGTCCAGTCTTCCTCCACCTGGACGTGGAGGCTTCCCGGGCGCCCGCTGTGATAGGTTTGATGATTTTTTCATGGATACAGTCGCTCACATTCACCACGACTTCGCCGCTACAGTTGATGCAGTTGGGGAACCAGAGGTTAGGAATGCCCTGGCTTGTCCTGTTTTACGGGACCAATTTCAGTCGGTGACCCCTGCCGACGTGGGGGACATCCTGGGGGCTGTTAGGGCCACAACGTGTGAATTAGATCCGTGCCCATCCTGGTTGGTTAAGGCCGCCAGGGAGACGTTGCGGTCAGTGCTGGCGCGGGTGGTCAATGCCTCCCTTGAGGAGGGCAGGGTCCCGGGGTCTCTTAAGGAGACTGCAGTGCGACCCTTGCTCAAGAAACCATCCCTTGACGCGGACACCCTTGCCAGCTACCGACCTGTCTCTAACCTTCCCCTTTGAAGGAAGGTTGAGCCGGTCGTGGCTCAGCAACTCCAGGACCATCTGGCTTTTGTCCAGGATATGGCGCTGAGACTGCGCTGGTGGCCTTGGCTGACGACCTGCGCCGTGCTTTAGATCTGGGACAGTTGGCCCTTTCGGTCCTGTTAGACTGGTCAGCTGCTTTCGATACTGTTGACCACAAGATGCTGATGACTCGGCTGCAGGACCGTGCCGGGGTGGGTGGGATTGTTCTTGAATGGTTCCGCTCGTTCCTGGCCGGAAGAACTCACCGTGTGGTTCTGGGTGATTGTCCATCATCTCCCCGGACTCTCCCGTGTGGGGTCCCACAGGGTTCGGTTCTGTCCCCTCTCCTGTTCAACGTGTCCATGCAGCCCTTGGGCGAGGTCGTGAGAGGGCTTGGAGCGTGTTGTCATCAATAGGCTGAGGACACCCAGCTCTGACTCTCGTTTCCAGCTGACCCAGGCCCGGCAGTCTCAGCGCTTACCCAGTGTCTGACAGTTGTGGGGGACCGGATGGGGGCGAGGCACCTGGAGTTGAATCCCGACAAGACGGAGGTGATGCTGGTGGGGAGGGCCGAGGGAGTGGAGGCCCCCATTGTTGATGGGGTGCGCCCTGCCTTGGTTCTGCAGGTTCGCAGTTTTGGGGTGCGCCTCGATTCACAGCTCCGCCTGGATGTCCAGGTGGCAGCTGTGGCGAGGAGCGCATTTACTAAACTACATCTGGTACGACGGTTGTGGCCGTATATCACAGACTGTGACCTGGCCACCATCATCCATGGCTTCATCACCTTGAGGCTTGATTACTGCAATGCGCTCTACGTGGTGACGGCTCAGAGACCGCAGCTGGTACAGAATGCGGCGGACCGTCTCCTTATGGGGTCGGGCTGCCGTGAGCACATTACACCGGTGCGCCGGACTCTGCATTGGCTGCCTATAATCTTCCAGGCCCGATACAAGGGGCTGGTACTGACTTATAAAGCCCTACACGGTCTGGGGGACCGCCTCACTCCCTACGTTCTGGACCGGCCGCTGCGGTCGTCCGGGGAGGGCGCCCATTTGGAGGCTCCCCGTGTTCGGCAGGGCAGGGGGGGAGGGCATTTTCAGTCGCCGTACCCTGGCTGTGGAACGCCCTCCCGGCAGAGACGCGTTAGGCCCAGGACCGTCCCTCCTTCAGGTGTCAATGTAAAACCTGGTTGTTCCGCCGGGCGTTTGGTGAGGGAGATGGGCGTGGCGTGGCGTGGGGTTGGGTTGGGAGGGGGGAATGGTTCGGTTTTTGTGCTTTATATTTTATTCCGTGTTTGATATTGTTTGCCGCCCCGAGCTGCCTTGGCAGGAGGGGGTAGGATAGTAAATCTTTTAATCAATCAATCAATAAATATTTATGGCACACTTATGAAAGATGCATGTTGCAGGGCCTGCATTGGTGCCTTAGGCGCCACTGCAGGCCCTGCAACATGTATTTTTCATAAGTGTTCCTTAAACATTTGCAGAGGTGGCCCCCCCCCACCCATGACCCCCAGCAGAGCAGCCCCTTCTCCCACCCCAAATCCCTGGCATCCTGTTTCCCTTCTGCTGCTCTTTCTGCCCACGGGGGGTGGGGTGGGTGGGGGGGGATGCCAGTGCCCTAGAGTCCCTCGAGGTAACTGGCTAAGCTGGGGTCTGCCCAGCTGCGTTCTGTCTGGCCATGCTCCGTGAAACTCCCCGCCCCCCCGTCCCCATTAGCCGGTGGCTGGCCTTGCCGGGAGGCGACTTGCACCCGGAGTGTTTGGGGTGGGTAGATTAGGCAGACGGAGCTAACCGGGGGTCTCTCCTTTCCCGTTACCGCAGGCAGTGGCTGAGCGTCCTCCGGAAGGTCAAGGAGGTGAGTGGAATCCACGCCGACACCGGCTCCATGCGCTGAGCCCCTGAACTGATGGAGCCTGCTCTCCCGCAGAGGCCGGGGCCGTCTCTCCCCGCCGAGGGTACCCGTTGTGATGAAATGGGGAGGCCTCTCCCAAATCTGGTTGACACTGGCCGGTGGGATCCCCCATTATCGAGCGGGGCACGGGAATTTGCGGGGCTCCGATAAAACGCAGGCCCCCAACTCCCTGGGGGGGAGGGGTACCCTCCACGAGACCCTAGAGATGGTCAAGTTTGGGGTCCCTGGGGGGAGGAAATGGGGGGCCGCACCAGGAAATAAAGGAAATAGTGATGCCTGGGGTTGTTGCTCTGAGGTAAGGTCAGCCCTGCAAGGCAATTGGATGAATCCAGAAAGAGTAATATTCCTCCTTCTGAGTGCACCCAGTATCGCAGCATCCCTTGGCCATGAGTTCCGCAGGTTAATCTTCTATCCTTCGGGAAAGGGCCTGCTGTTGGTTTGCTCTGATGAGCCAGGGCTGCCACGTTTTGCCAGCGGTGAGAATGCAGCTAGCTCACTTACTGCCCCACATGGCCAGCGGCACAACGGGCTGTTCCGCGCTCCCCCACATTAACCGAGCGCTCTCTCTCTCTCTCTCTCTCAGAGCTTCTCCCAAGGCTCCCCGGCCCGATGCAAACTCCACATCGCCTCTCCTGCCCCGAAATGTTGCTGGAAAGAAGGCAGTGGCTGCAGCTCCCCCAACCCCGAGAGGAGAGAAGGTACCGGCGCTGTAGCCTGTTTTCATAAGTGTTCCTTCAAAATGTGCCTCGGTGGCCCCCCCCTTATCCGTGGCGGGTCTCTCTTACAATTGCTGGGGCTTTGGTCCTGGCGGGGCCTGGTGAAGGGCGTGTTTCTCTCGGTGAGTGCTGTCTAGAGGGTGGCCGTGCTCACTAGAGCAGGGGGAACCCATTATCTCTGCCTCCAAGGCTCAAGGATCCCCCTCCTGCTGCATCTTCTCGTGGAAGAGGGAGGTTGGTTCTCCCCAGGCTGCAGCCCATCCTGACGGGGTGGGGTCAGAACTGGGGACCGAGCAGATGGGTGCATTCCGAGGACTCAGCTCCAACTCAGGGGTGTAACCGGGGAGGGTCAGAGGGCTGCTGCTGTAGGCGTTAACTGACTGCCAGGGGGCAATGTGTGACTTCTGGGATGGGACTTTGCTTCCTCCTTTGGTCAATGTGTGACTTCTGGTCCTTTGGTCAATGTGGGGCTTTGGTCAATGTGTGACTTCTGGTCCTTTGGTCAATGTGTGACTTCTGGTCCTTTGGTCAATGTGGGGCTTTGGTCAATGTGTGACTTCTGGGATGGGGTTTTGAACCCCGCAGCCTGCTGGGCTGTTCTCAGCCAATGCCATGCACCCCTCTGTCGCTGCCCAGCCTCCCCCGCCCCCAGCAGAAGGCAGTTCCCCCCCATGTGGGGCCCGGGGAACTACCCCTTTACTTCTGACACCTCCTCCTCTCTCCCCACAGCTGCTCGGACCAGCCAGTGCCCTGGAGAATGCTCTCCTCGCTGCCTGCGCCACGGCTCCCCCATGCACGCGGGGGTGAAGGCGGCTTGCCTGCTGATGGGAGGCGCTGCTGCCGGCCCGACCATGGGCTACATGGTCACCTCGGCCTCCACCGATCGCCCTGGAGAAGCCCTCCCGCCGGACTTCAAGGAGCTGGGCTACCACCCTTCTGCCTGCGAGGCTGAGTCCTCCCCGTACGAGGCGCTGGATTACGAGGGGATGGACCAGGACTTCGACACGCTGGATTTCGGGGGGTTTGCCTTCTAGGCCGCCGTGGCTGTGGCGGCAGTGCCACTCTCAGCTTCAAAGGGCTAAAGCAGCTGGTGGCTGAGCTTGGCCACGCTGCCCCGGGGACTCAACCCACCTCTCCCTCTTTGGGCCCTTCTCCTGTGGGGGCCACGGCTGGGCCCCAAATCCACCGCGTCTGATTGTCCTTCTTGGTGCTCCGGTTGCTCGTGTTACCATGGAGATGCGCCCCTGCCCTCTTGGAGACCCATACGGTCTAGGGGAGAGTCTGGCCCTCTGCCCTGTGAACCCTGCTCTCCCACCACCTCCCCCCAGTTTCCCATTAAACTGTTGACGTACTCCGGTCTTCCTGTGGTCCGTGTGTCCGCCTGCTCCCACGTCCTCGCGGGAATGAAGCCATTCCCCCCTCCCCTCGGACACATCGCCCCTGCTTCCAAACCCCCTTTCACCTGGTGGCAGAAGTTGCCTCTCTACTTGGGCTTCTTCTGTGGTCTCCCAAGAGGCTGCCTCGGTCCCGCAAGCCAAGTCACACAATGGGAATCGGGCATCTAACTTGAATTTGGGGGCTGGTCATCTAACCCATCGCCCTTGCTCCCCTTAAACCAGGGATGTGGAGGCTCCGGCCCATGAGCTGTACGTGGCCAACAAATATTTGTTATTTGGGCTGGATCTGGCACCTGCCTTCTAGCCCTGGAGGACCGAGCTTCAGGGGGAAGGCGAGCAGACACAGAGTGGGGGCTCATGGATGAGGGGTTGGATCTGGCGCCCAGATCCATGATCCTACCTGGACCACCCATCCAACCCTGCCTTACCCCACCCCTCTGTGCCACCCCGCCCTCACACCCCCTGCAATCACTTACCCAGCCCTGCAAATTCTTCCGCGTTGTGGAATTGCCAGCGCAGCCCTTGGACAAAAAGGAGTTTCCCCATCCCTAACCTTCCCCATAAGGAGATAGTCAGTGCCCGACTGGTTCAGATGAGCCATCCAACCCAGTATCCTGTCTCCAACAGCGGCAACCATCAGTCACTGAAGAGAAGTCCCCAACAGGTCACAACGGCATGATCCATTCCTTGCTGGTCACTCCCAGCTGCCAACAGTGAGAGGTCTCCTCCTCCAACCATCCCCGGTGGATCTTCCACTGTCCTCTTTGAAAGGAATGCCCCCACGGCACGTGCCCCAGCCTCCCATGGTCCCTTGTTCCCACTCACTCAACTCTTCCTGTGTTTAGAAATCCCTTTCCCACCATTCCGCTCAATCTCGCCGCCTGCCGTTTACGCCCGTCGTCTCCTGTCGGACCGACGGCGACCACAACTAGGAGACGTCAGTTCTCATCTTGCTTCATCGTTCGAGAGAGAGGGGGGCGGGGTGATTTGCTCAGTCCCAAACGGACAAAGTGAGATCTTCGGTGGGACCAACGTCTGGGCCACGCACGGCCCTTCTTCGACCGTGGAACTAGTCCGAAGCGGAGGCTGAGCAGGGGGAGGACAGGCATCAACGTGGAAGCAATCCCTTGGGGGGGGTGCTGCAAGGAAAAAGGTAATTCATAACATTTAAATACAATAAAGGGAAATGCCTAATCCAATGCTGAACAAAAGAAAGAGGCTTTAGATGTCACTGGAAGGGCTTGGGAGGAATGTAAGCATATAAGGAGTGGGTCAGGCCAGGGGTCCATCAAGCCCAGCATCCTGTCTCCGAGAGTGGGCAATCTTAGTCACTTGGGAGAAGTCCCCAACTGGTCACAATGGGGTGAGCCCGCCGTTCCCCACGGTTCTCTCCCAGCTCCCGACAGTAAGAGGTGACATTCCCCAAACCCAGCTGGCTAAGAGCTGCTAATGGACCAATCCTGCAGAAACTTGTCCAACCCTTCCTTAAACCCAGCGACACGACCGGCCTCGACCGCAGCTTCCGGCAACAAATTCCACAACTTCATCGCGCGTCGAGTGAAAAACGATTCTTTCTTTTATTTGTTTTCAACCTGCTGCCGGTTGGTTTCATGGCCTGTCCCTTCGTTCTAGTACTAGTGGCGCGGGGAAAGCCCCGTTCCCTATTAACGTCGTCGGACACAAGGCTCACTTCTCTCCGGAAGCTGTGGGGAAAGAGGCCACAGGAGGATCGGGATTGATTTATCTACGGTAGTTTAGATGATAACTGCTTCGACACTTTGTGGATCATTCCCTCCCTCTTGTCTCTCCTAGACGCCCAGCACGGCAGGGGCCTGTCTCTAATTCGGGAGTGTTCAGTGACGGGGCCAGGGCGGACGCTGTACAGCTAATGTCTTTGATCGGACTAACTCCGGTCGGACCAAGCAAAGAGCGAATTGATCTCCGTTTTTTACGTGTTCGACCAGCACGGCAGCCCCATTCGCTCTAGAAAACATGATTTATGTTATTTTGTTTATTTAATTCATTTCTACCCCGCCCCTCCCAGGAACCCTCACAAAATAACATAACATAACCCTAACCCTCACAAAATATAAACATATAAAAACATAGAAACATACACGACATATAAAAACATTTAAAACCCCTAAAGCCCACCCACCACCCCTCTCCCTAACTCCCACCCCAAGACCCACCCAACCCTATCCCAGCCGTCCAAACGTCCAGCCAAACAGAAAAAGGTCTTCGATCTCTTCTGAAAGGCGAGCAGTAGGGATGTGCGAACGCAGTTCGGAGTTCGGACCGAACTCGGTCTGTTCGGATGTCTGAACCGAACTCGAAAACGGCCGAACAGTTTGGTCATGTTCGGGTGAGTTCGGGTGAGTTCGGGGGCGGGGAAAACGTGACTGGAAGGGGGAGGCAGCTGAGGAGCAGACTTCCTGGCACCAGGGGTGGAGACCAGGGGTTGTTTCAGGGCCAAATGATACTGATACTGGAAGAAAATCTTTGAATTTGGTATCAGTATCGGTATCGATAGCGCTATTTTCGAATGGCCGACCAAGTTCGGCCGAACCGAACTCCGACGACCTGAACAACTGAACCGGAACCCAGGTTTCAAACTGAACGACCGAATGTCCAAACATCCGAACCGCATTCTGCTCGCACATCCCTAGCGAACAGGCTCGGACGTAGGTGGGTCTCCAAGGACAGAGAGTTCCAGAGGGTGTGGGGCAGCCCCCAAGAACACCTCTTTGCACGCCTGCACTGTAGGAAGCTCACGGGCAGCTGGTTCTCGCAAGAGAGCGCCCGCAGCCGGCCGCAGAGGCAGCGACGGAACATAAGGGAAGAGGCGGCCTCTCAGATACAACGTAGACATAAACTGGTTGTGCTGGGAGAAGCAAACTGGTTATCCCTCCTACCTGGGGCACCCCCACCCCTCAAACAGGACCAAGGCTCTGGGGTAAAACGGGCCCAGGCATCTCTGGTAGTCACGGCAAGCGGGGGTCCGTACCCTAAATGCCCCCATGGAGACAATGTTGGTGAAACCCCATAACCCACACATCAATAAATGAACTGGCACCGCGAAAAAGCGTTGTGGCTGAGGACATTGAATCAGCCGTGGGTGTTTGCCTCTCCCGAAATGGCTGTTTGGTTTTCGATCTCGCAGGGAACCCCAACACCACTTTGAAAACGCGGGCCTGGGGACTAAAATTCATAGCTTTGTTGGGACTCCCAAACCAACAGTTTAAATACAGATCTAGGCTCCGTAAACTGGCACTATAGACTCCCTGCTGCTCCACCCTAGACCTGCCGTGCGCCCTACATTGTATTTAAATGTTCTGAAATGCAAACTCCCTTGCCTCCTACAACAGCGGTTTGCTATTGTGTTGCTCCTAAGCCTGCGTTTTTATTTAGTTTATCATTTGCATTTTGTTTCCTTTCATAACTTCAACACTTGCAGCTTCCTATTTCATGGACTGCCTGGCCTGGGCCCCCATGACAGCTGCCTCCTGGGAAATTGCTTTCTGTTGGTGAAGAAAAACTGGTTCAGACGCTCTCTTTGACCGGTCCGACGCCCATTCTCACCAACAGAAGTTGGTCCAATAAAAGACGGCCGGATCGACTTCGGCTTGCTCGGAGCAGAACGGAAAGTCTGCTGCCCCAGAGCAAGAGGATGAGGTCGGACGGCTGTCGGTGGAAGGTGCTGGGATTGCTTCAGGCCCGTTTGGGATGTGACGAAAGGGCGGCCGGGGTGGGAGGGGGATCCCCACAGCAGTCATTTCTAACCCACAAAGCCTCCGGATTAAAGTCACAAACCGCCCCTGTTGAACATTCCTCCGATCCAGCTCAAAACATACATCTCTCAGCTTTCAAGGTTTAATCTCCTGATGTCAGTGGCTCGCCTGGCTAATCCCCCACCCCCCCGGATTATCTCTCCCTGCCAGGAGGTTGTAGAGTAAAAAATAAAACAAGGGGCCCTTTAACTCTCAACCTGCTGGATTGGAATCCCGGAGAAAAGCCGGAGGCTGTGCGCAGCGCAGGGGGGGCATGGTCTCCCAGTGTGGATGAATTGCTTCCCTGCTTGCCATGAGTTGCCAAGAGCAAAGAAGCCAAACTGGTCTCCCTGACCTTGGAAACCCTCTGCGGTCCCAGGCTGGGCCAGTCGTCTGTTATGTCTGTTCCTGGGCCAAGAACCTGACTCGGGGCCACCATGGCCGGCCGTCATGGTGAGGGGCAGGGCGCTGGGTTCAGCGCAGGAGTGGAGCCAGCCACATGTCCGTGGTTCTCCCTGCCGCCCTCCCTGGCCACGATCATGTTTGTTTGGGGCCCCGACCCAAACCATTTCTGCCGCGGTTTTCCTCCCCGGGCTGCGTTGGGCCACCACTGCGCCACCGTCACGTGTGTTTGGGCAACCTTCCACTGGTAACGTCAGTGGGAACCCTGGCATCGACTTCAGTGGGTGGAGGATTGTTTTCTGGTCCTGCCCTGAACAGGACTAAGCCATGTAATGCAACTGCAAAAAAGGCTAATGCAATTGTAGGCTCCATTAACAGAAACATTGGACGAAAACAGACATGTACGTTACTCCGCTTTAACATTTCTTATGCATGTTGCAGGGCTGTATTGGAGCCCTAGGCCACCCTGTAACATGCATAAGAAATGTTAAAGCAGGGTGAAAGCGGAGTTAAGGTGGATGTCGGTTTTCACCCATTTTCTCCAAGTCAGTGGAGCTGATAATTCTACTCTATTCTGCGCCGGTCAGAGCTCAGCTGGAGTCCTGTGTCCGGTTCCGGGTGCCTCATTTTAAGAAGGGCGTTGACAAATTGGAGTGGGTTCAGGGGAGGAGAGTTTGAGGGAGCTGGGTATGTTTAGGCTAGCAAAGGGAAGACGAAGGGGAGACCGGATAGCAGTTCTCAAATATGGAGAGGGCATTCTCGGTGGCCAGGCCGCGGCTCTGGAACTCCCTGCTGGAGGAAGCTCGTCTGGCCCCAAGCTTCTTGATATTTCGGAAAAGGTGCAAGGCCTGGTTGTTCGCCCAGGCCTTTGGGGAGGGGAGGGGGGTTATTTTCCCCTACCCTAGTGTTGTTTTATGGACCCTTGGCCCTGTTTTTATGTACTTTTGAGAGTGTATTTTTTATCTGTTTTAAAATGTGTATATTGTTGTTTTATATTGTTGGAAGCCGCCCCGAGCTGGGTTCAGGAGGGGCGGGGTACAAATGTAATAAATAAACAGATATCTAACGGGCTGCCCCTGGGAAGACGGCACGGATCTGTTCTGCGTCGCTACAGAGGGCAGGGCTAGAGATCATGGGCTCAAGTGACGGGAAGGGAGAGTTTGGTTAAATAGCGGGAAAAGCTTCCTAGCAGTCGGAGCCGCGCGACAACGGAACAAGCTCTCCAGGGAGGTGACGGGCTCTCTCCGTCGCTCGAGCTTTTCAAAGAGAGTCTGGACCAGGTGCGCACCTGTCGGGGGAGGCGGTCGCTGCCCTTATCCTGCATCCAAGCAGGGGGTTGGACTAGATGACCTTTTAGTACATTCCAATGCTGTTTCTATGTCTTCATCCCTCGTGTAACCAGCAGCCCCCCCGGAGCAGAGCTCCACAGGGGGCAAGGGCTCCCCAGGGCTGAGGACGGGCGCCAGGGAGAGGCTGCTCACATGAGGGCGGTGCCCGGGGGTGGGGGCAGGATCCGCCCCTGCGCTGTGCCCACACACAGCTTCCAGCCCCAGGCACTCCAAGCAGGGCTGCCATCTACGCAGTCTTCAGGCCCTGCAACATGTATTTCCCATAAGTGTCCTGGACACGTTTGCGTAGATGCCAAGGCTGTAAAAGGCTTGACTTTGCCGACTGGAAGATGAGCCTCAGGGGGCGCGTTACCCTCCAAACCCCCTCGGCAGCAGAGGGAGAGCGGGTGCTCCCAGCAGCACATCCCTCCCAGGCCTGCAGACCCAGCTGTTCGCTGGCCTAGATTCCGCGGCCGGGTTGGTTTCAGAGCAGAGACGTTGGCTCCTGAGCTCCCCCAAGTGGTGAATTGCAAAGAGCACCAGCCCCCTCCCTTCCTCTCCATGGGGTGACCCCTCCTCCGCCTCCTCAAAATGCAGCGCTGTCTCCCCCAGGCGCCCTCCCCGTCTCTACTGGAAGCTCCTCAGGGCAAGGACCTGACTCTCAACAGACACGGGACGTTGCCGGTGTTCGATCCATTTAAAAAAACCCAAGATGGGTTGACGGGCAGGATACGAGAATTCAAAGTGAATCCAAACATGCCCACCATGGAGGGTGTCCTCGCGGGGTCAGCCAGGGCCCCACATTGTAGCTTTGCCCTGGCCCCTGTGGGGGCCTGAGAGCCACGGGTGGCTCCGAGTTGCCATCTGCTCCCTCCCAACCTTCAAATCCCTCCTGAAAACCTCCCTCTTCTCTCAGGCTTTGCGCAGCTGCGCCGCTCCCCGCGTGCGGCACCCGGGCCCCTCCCTGAGGACTCGAATCGCAGTGGTTCGGGGCCAGATGCTGAGGGATACACGGCTCCCAGCTGCAGCAGCATCCATTCCACCGGCCAGATGTGCCCCCCGGCTGCCCCAGGGGTTTCTGGAATATTAACCACCCCAGCAAGTGGGCCTCGCTCGCCCCTGGAAAATGGCAGAAGTGCCCTTGGGGGAGTCCCAGCTCATCCTCCGTGTGATCTTTGGGGTCAGCTCAGCTACATTGCACCATTTTGCCCTGGGAAAGAGGGAATTAATTTACAAACCTCAAGTAAAGCCAGGCTCCCGTTGTGCAGGGAGCTGCATGGACACAGAGTGTGTGTGTGTGTGTGTGTGTGTGAGAGAGAGAGGGTCCAGGCTCCGGTTGTGCAGGGAGCTGCATGGACACAGAGAGAGAGAGAGTGTGAGTGTGAGTGTGAGTGAGAGGGTCCGGGCTCCAGTTGTGCAGGGAGCTGCATGGACACAGAGTGTGTGTGTGTGTGTGTGTGTGTGTGTGTGTGTGTGTGTGTGAGAGAGAGAGAGGGAGGGTCTGGGCTTCCATTGTGCAGGGAGCTGCATGGACAGAGTGT
>QEPC01004895.1:192740-203056 GCA_003113815.1 Sphenodon punctatus | reverse complement strand
ACAGATACCTTGGTTAACGACACAATCACTTGATACAAACCACAGAGGAGGACAAGGAGGGAACACAGAGGCAACAAAGGGAGGCAGCAATACCAAGGGACACTCGCAATACTTAGCTTCCAGGCAGCAGGGAGGGGGCTAGTTCATCCAGGCTAAGCTCTGTTCACCGGCTCAGAGCTACTGAAGCGGCCGGGTTAAATAGGAGCAGCCCCGCCCTCCGCACGCCCCCGCAAGCGTGCTGAGCGGCGCAGCGGTGGGCGGGGCCCCACCTCGTCGGGCGTGGCCCTTGTTGGTGTCGGCGTCTCTGCACGCCGAGAAGGTGTGGCCATTGGTAACGGGCTGCCGGGGGCGGGGTTTGCAACGTCGGGTGTGGCTTCCGCCTGCGTCTGCGGCCCCGAACACCGCGCCGAGGTTCGTGGTGCTGGGGAACTGCCGGGGGCGGGGCCTGGGGCCGTGGAGGGCGGCCGCCGCGCGGGGTAACGGCCGCGGCGGCTGACACTCCCCCAGCTCCTGTCTCTCAGATTGTAAGCTCTAGGGGCAGGGACCGTGTCTATTTTATTACTTTGTAAAGTGCCAGGGACACTGCTGGCGCTATATAAATGTTTGTTAATAATAATAATAATAATAATAAAAACAATCTCTCTGTTGTGTTTATCGTTTCTGTGTTTAGAAAATTATTTAAAGTTCATTTTACTCTAATGTAATCAGGACTATATTAAAAAAAACCACTATTTTCCTGCAAAAGTCCTTTGCTTTTGGACAAACATCCTCCAATTTTGGGACGAATCCAATTGATGCAACTGATCTCACGAGATTCTCAAAAAGCCTAGCGAGATCTCAGGAGATCTCATTGGGGTTGAGAGAACAGAGTGAAACTGTTACTTCTACCGACTTGGAAACAATGATTCTGTTAACGCAGCCTAGAATTGCAAGGAAGTCATAACGTCGGTAGGAAACCTTCACGAGACGCATTGAGCCCAGCAGGATCTACGTGCAGAGCCCCCCGCTCCCCCGATTACTCAAACTCTTGTCCGGTTCAGGGTTAGGGGTGTGCAAAAGGAAGCACGCCATTCATTTTAGTTAATTTTAATTTAATTTATTAGAAAGCAGCTTTCCCCATTATCCGTAATACAAAAAAATATAATGCAATATTCAGTAAAAAACAAACAATCATAAAATGGATACAAGTATCAGAAGGTCAGTACAATTTCACCCCCAAAACGGGTTACAACCTAATTAAGTTGATATTTCATTATTTCCCAACACAAAGGAGGCTCAGGGTGGAAAGAATAGGGCGCTAAATTAACAAATCAAAGTACCCATCTTCTTAGCCCTTCTAGGCGAATCTCTCTAAAGAGACATCATGTTTAGAGCCATAATTCCAGCTTTGCCCGGTCTTCCCCCCCTGACGTATTTCTTCTGCCCTTGAAGCAAATAGAGGCAATTTTTTTTTACAAAGGGTTCCTCCTCTTGTTGGAGAATCCAAACAGTCTTTTCTATGTTAGTAAAAACATTCAAGAAGGTTGGAAATGGAAACCGATACTAGTCTGAACAAATATCATTATACAGAGGGCATTCTAAAATGTAACGCGGAGTATCTTCAATAATATTCCGACACCGAGGACAGAATCTTTCATCTCTTGCGATCCCCAGTCTGCGACCCTCCAAAACTGCTGACGGCATTTGTTCATTGACACATTGAAGGAGCAGTTTGAGAGAGAGGAAGAGAACCAGTCGAGAACAGCGAATCCAGAAGGAGGCCATGGGTGACAGTGTCAAAAGCAGCATAAAGAGCGAGGAGAACAAGAACAGAGTCGAGGCCCTTAGACTTAGCTAAGAGAAGTTCATCGGTTATTTTGTCAAGGGCAGTCTCTTTTGATTGGAGAGGGCGGAAGCCCGATTGGAGGGGGTCAAGGGAGGAATTTTAAGAGAGGAAGTCCAGACGGCGCTTGTAGACAGCTCGCTCCAGGAGCTTGGAAGCGAAGGGTAGGAGGAAAATGGGGCGATAGCTGGAAGGGTCAGAGGGGTTGAGTAACCTTCTTAAGGCTAGGGGAGACAGTGGCGTGTTTGACGGTAGATGGAAATGACCCAGTAGAGAGGGAGAGATTGACGTGCAGCAGAGAAGGCGCAGCGGTGGGGCCAATCGATGTGAGGAGCCGAGAGGGGATGGGGTCAAGGGGGCAAGTGGAGGGGTTGGATGAAGAGAGGAGGGAAGTGACCACATCAAGAGAAGCTGGGGAGAAGGAGATGAGAAGAGAGGCAGGAGAGGGGACATCAGGGAATGAGGTGGAGGAGGGAGAAGGTTGAGTGAGAGGCAATTGCAATCAATTAGCAATTAGCCAGTTGCTCTGTAATGATGCAGCCGTGCTGTGCATGGCTGGCTCGGCTCCCTTGCAGACTTGTAGCTTAGTTGACTCTGACGTTTCTGGCTGCTCTCTCACAGTGTCCTGTTGGATACTTCCTCCGAATGACCGAGATTGGCCAGTGTCGGAGACAGGATGCTGGGCTCGATGGACCATTGGTCTGACCCAGTCTGGCACTCCTTATGTGACATTCAGCTGCGGGGGGCATAGACCCCAGCACCCCAATGAGTCAGGCTCCATTGCAGAGGGGGGATCAACAACGTTCAGCCCTGTAGGTTCCTTGATGAAAGTAGCAGCTTGGAGAACAAAACAGTTCTAGAACCTATATTGTCCTGAGACTTTTCATATCAGGGTGCTCTCACTCTGGAATCCCAACCCCAGATCCCCGCCCCTAATAACTTTCCGCAGCCATACAATCTCTCCCAGATCCCAACTCTCCAGTCAGTCACCATCTTTTTACTACATACGGACGCTATAAACCTCCCACCCCTACTGGGGAAGGCTCTTTTACTTGAAGTAATAGGGCTCCACTCCCTCCCCAGCATCAGCCACCTTTCCCCCGTTGGAGATCGCAGGGGCTTCCCCAGTTACACCAGCATCCCAGGTCACGGTCCTCGGCTCCTCTTCCGCTCTGTGGCCTCAGTGAGAGGAATCCAGGAGCAAGAAGCTCAGGGGAACGTTGCCGAAACTGCTGGCTTTTGGGGACCGTTCGATTTCTTTGGGGACGACTGGCGATTTTAAGGATAAGGCTCTGCAGGAGGGGGGTGGAGAAGGGGAGGACCACCAGGCTGGTCATCAAACAGTCACCACCATTTTGCATCACCACCATTTTGGAAAAGGGCACGTGCAAAACGTCCACTGTGCATGTCGAGACTGATTGCCCTTTTCTAAAATGGACGTGACGCTGCTGCCACCATTTTAAACAAAAGGGCGCGCGTACTCGGAACAGTCTGGCGGCCATTTTGTCTAGGCTTGTTTGTCTAGCCAGTCCTCCCGGCAGGCCAGGCCGGTGCCCGGACGCAGCCTCTTGCTGGCCCTGCAGGAGTCGGCGCGGGAACCTTTCACTCAGCCGCGTGGCGAGTGGGGTGGAGGAGGAAGGACAGAAAGAAGGGATGCCACACACTCGAGAGACAAACCTCTGACTGTGGAGAGCTAGGAGTGAACGGCAGGGGATGTCTCCAAAGGGACGGAGAATGGCTGAAAAACTGTCCCCAAAGAAAGGCCAGGATCCGCCCCACTCCCACGCCTCCCGGGTAAAGACGTTTGGTGCAATCCTGTCAGGAATCAGGGTGTAACAACCCCCCAGAGACAGCAGGGGGAGCCAAGAGTCCTGCAGCCGAACAACGGTGCGGTGCCGGTGATCCTCCGAAGACCGCGGTAATGGTAACCCACTCCAGGACCGTAGCAAGGTTGGAACGGGCCCAGGGACAAGAATTGGACCTTCCTCACTGCCCCCCGACTCCCCGCTGGCCGACCCCTGCCCACTGGGGAAGGGGAAGGGACTGACACAGGAATACAGTTGCCATAGGACGCAAATCTTTCCAGGACGCGTATGAGAAATACATGTTACAGGGCAGGCCCTGCAACCTGTATTTTTCACACGCGTCCTGGAAAAAATGTGGCTCTACGGCAACCGTACACAGGAGAGCAAAGCGAAAACAAAGCTCCACCTGGGAGGATGGCAGAAATCCCCTGACCGGGGCTGCCAGCCTCACCCGGCCAGTTACTCAGGGTGGAAGGCCCTGCCTGCCCCCGCAAACTCTGGGCGCTTGATGGGGAGGCCGCGTTCTCCAGGGGGGGCGGGGGAAGGGCTAGGCCGCTTTTATCGCGCATGGAAAAATGTGCTTTGAGAAAAGTCGGGGGGGGGGGGGGCGGCGGTTAGAGGCACCGGAAATCGCCTCAATGAAGTCTTTCAATTGCAGTTTCGAAAATAATGCGTGAGCCGCGATTCCAACGATGGCCGGCAACATCCGGCGCATCTAAGCAGCGCCCCCACGGTGCAACCTTTCCCAAAGTGCGTTTCTCAACGCGCCAGCTCAGCCCGCTAGTTTAAAAGCGGCCTTTAAAGGCCGAAGGAAGCTCAGGGGAAGGCGTAGAGAAAGGGGCAGAGCTTGAGGTCTCCCAGGAGAGCCGGCCAGTAAATATTTCTTGGTTCGGCTTCCGCCGTGCACCAACGGAGAGCGGGTGAAAGCCGGCGGCTGCTCCCAAGCAGAGGCGACCGTAGCTCGGCTGGGCCCTCTGGTGCAGACGGCCTCCTCTGCTTCCGTCCCGCGGCGAGGGACGTAGCGGATGGGGCTGGGGCTTGGGGGGTTGCGGAGCCACCTGTTGCTGTTACAGCCGTGCCCTTGGCAAGGGTTTCCGAGGCGGGACAGGAATGGGTGGCACCGGTGCCAGCTTCGCCATCCTACAATGGCGTTGTACAAACAAAGTGTGAGCTCAGCTCGGCTGGCTGCAGGAGCTAAGCCCTGGCTCCTCTCTTCAGTTCCCCCGCGCTGCCGGGGCTGGGAGGGCAGGCGGAGAGGCTCTGCTCGGGTCCCGCCGCGCCGCCGCCACTACGGAGAGTCCCGGCAGCAGCAGCGGGAGCTGCTGGCTCGGCGGCCCCGGCAGGCGGCCCCAACGTTCTGCTCTGCTGACTGGCGTGACTCGGCTCCCCCTCTCTCATCGTGGGTGGGGGTTTTACGATGGGATCGCTGATCGTCACAAAACACAACTTAATCTGATACAAAACAGATTTCCTTGCCGGAACGGCACACGCTGGCTTATTATTATTATTATTATTATTATTAACAAACATTTATATAGCGCCAGCAGTGTACCTGGCACTTTACAAAGTAATAAAATAGACACGGTCCCTGCCCCTAGGGCTTACAATCTGAGAGACAGGAGCTGGGGGAGAGACTTAGGAAGGGGAACAGAGGGAGAGACAAGGGGTCTAACATTCATGAAGATGCGAGGTCTCAAGTGCACGTACTTGGCTTGGTTACGATGAGAATGACAGCAGGCAGGTCCATGTTGCAAGGATAAGGGTAAACCGATCGTAGGTATAGGAATAGTGGCTCAGCAGGATAAAGAGTCAGACAGAGCAGAGCGAAAGAGGTGAGTTTTAAGGAGAGATTTGAAGGTATGAAGGGAGGGGGCAAGGCGGATGTGGACAGGGAGGGAGTTCCAGGCATGGGGGGCAGCAAGGGAGAAGTGTGTGTAGCTTCCCTTCTCACAGCTACACACACATTATCATACACTAGTTCCCAGAGAAAATGATCTTACGCCTCCTAGACTGGCCTGATGATGGAGTACGCAGGCTCGTTCCGGGAAAGTCAGGCGCGGGCCCAAGGGTCTTTGGCTGAGTGTCCCCTTGCGTGCACCGAGAAGGACAGGACACAGACTGCCAATGGGGCTAGTGAGCCCAAGACATCTTGCTTCGCTCGACTGCCTCTTTCTATACAGTTCCGAGGGGATGTTTCAGCAACAGCAAGATGCCATCGCAGAGACAGCCCTTTGCACAACAAAAGGGTCTTTTCAAACGGGTGGACTGTGAGGACATCAGCATCTTTATCTTCTTTCCTGACCCTGGAACTGGCTTCTATCAAGGCCAAAATGTTGGTGGGTGTCAGGATGCCTGTCAAAGCTCTACCGCTCTCAGAGGTGCAAACTGGCTCATCCAGAGCTTCAGGATGGTCTGTCTGGCAAGGCCCCTTTGCCGCCAAAATGGCGGCGACGGGCTAATTGTCGGGCCCCCTCCCCCAGCCTCGTGGAGGAGAGACTCAGATGGGGCCGCGCAGCGGTTGCCTGTTAGAAGGCTCCGCTGTAGAAATTGACTGAGGCTGTCGGGCAGCCTTCCCCCATTGCGCATGCGCAAACGCGCTGCACGGGGAGTTTGGGAGGGACGCCCCTTTTAGGCGGGGCAAGCCCCTGGCGAGCCGCAGAGAGCGGCAGTTCGCAGCGTGGAGGCAAAGAGTCAGCCCCCCCCCCCTCTAGCACGGTTGTCTTGGACGGTTGCCTTTAGAGGAGCCGAGGAGGAATTTTGGCGAGCAACTAGTTAATTGGATCCCTTGTTTTGCCTCCTCAGCAGTGCTGAGTAGGTTAAATAGGTTAACTATGTTTGGGCATCCTCCTAATTTGGTTTGTTTTTAATTTGACTTATTTAATTTGGTATTAGTTTATGATAATTAAATAGGGCAATTGGCAAGTATTATGTTTAAGAGCATTTTGACAAGGCATGCAGTGAAGTATGCAGCCAAGAAGGCAATATTGTCGCACTCTGCAGGGGTCCAGTGTGCTATTCTAGGTTAAATAGGCCTCAGTTTAACTGCTGGGTCATCTCCTTAAGAGATGGGGAGGTGAGCTCAGGTGTAATGCGGGGCACAGCGTGCACCGGGGTCACGCCCTGGGGGCAGTGGATTAGCAGGGTGGGTAGGGACAAGCACTGTCCTCACACCCTGCAGGCATGAGACTCCTTCCTCCTGCCCGCAGCTGGGTTTGTCCCTCCCTTCGGCCATTTGCAATGACCTGTCGAAGGAAGGGACTGTTTGAATCAGGGGTTCTGACACTGGAAGGCACATCCAGGCCAGTACAGGAGTTAATCAGTTATAAGATGAGTTAGCATACTGGACCCAAATTGCTTGGTGCAATTGCTCCCACCGGCCGCGGTTATTTCGTTGTGATTGGTTTTTAATAAAGAGTGCGGCCAAGTTTAACCCAATATTGTTGTCTGAGTCTTGATTGGGGGGGTGCTTCGACAAATCAGGATGTTTGTCAACAGGATGTTTCTTAAGCCTGTGCCGATGTTGTAGGGACAGATATTCAAGTGTCTGGTGTCTGGATAGGCCAGACATTTCATGGCCTATAGTCCTTTTGTTAGTATGCGGAGGGAGCGTATCCGAGCCATTTGCCGGCAAGCATTTGGCGAGGGGAGGCTGGGTCAGGGAGGGTGGCTTTGGGGTGTTATGTGAGAGTTGGATTTTATAATTGAATTGTTTTTATATTGTTATGTATGTTGTTAGCTGCTCTGGGCTGCCTGTGGTGGGAGAGAGCGGGATATAAATTCCGTAAAATAAATAATAATAATAATAATTATTATTAGCAAACATTTATATAGCGCAAGCAATGTACCTGGTGCTTTACAAAATAATTGAGTAGATACGGTCCCTGCCCTAGGGCTTACAATCTGAGAGACCGGGGGGAGGGGGGAGATGAAGGAAGGGGAACAGAGGGAGAGACAAGGGGTGTAACATTCACGAAGATGCGAGGTCCCAGGTGCACGCGCTTGGCTTGGTTACATCGAGAATGATGGCTGGCTGGTCCGTATGGTGAGGATGTGAGTACACAGAGCTCAGGTAACAGATTGTACTGGATGGAGGGGATCAGCAGGAGTTAGGGGAGGGGAGCGAGGAGTCGGGGAGGGCAGAGCGGAAGAGGTGGGTCTTGCGGAGGGATTTGAAGGTACAAAGGGAGGGGGTGAGGCGGATGTGGGAAGGGAGGGAGTTCCAGGCGTGGGGGGCAGCTAGGGAGAAGGGACGAAGGCAGTTAGGGGAGCAGGGGAGGTGTGGGAGGGCAAGAGAGGGGACAGAGTAGACAAATAAATGAATAAATTCTACACTTTGAGTCTCTTTGTATTCTTTGACCTTTTCCCAGTCTCTAGGCCTACTTCTCCTCTGGGCCTACCTCTCCATCCTTACCCCAAGTGGGATCCTTCACTTGCTTAGCTTGGCCAAAGGGGAGCCTGCCTGTCGCCACATTCCTGTAGTTAAAGCCTTAAGGGCAAGATGGCAGAGATGAACACACAATGGATCATAGATGGATGTAAGGCATGGTTACAGATATCATAAAACCTTTCTACTGCCAAGTCTAGACAACTGGTGCGTTGCCAATTTGCGGCAAACATGTAGCTTACATAAGGTGGCTAGTACATTCACATGAAATACAACATAAAATGATAAAATATTAAATGAACAAATGAAAAAAAACCCACTTTTGTTAATCTTGCTACATTCACTTAACGTTGGACTCTTCGATCATAGATGACGCTCTGCTGGAGCATGGCAATTGTGCATTTGGCTCAGCATGTTATAACAATAATAATGACAATTAACATACACTGGGCATTTTTACACACGTGTTAAAGTTCCGGATTTGTCAATCTTCTGGGTTCACAAGTAAGTTCCGGATTCATTTTTCACACACACACTGCCCTGAGGCAGCCTAAAGGAGCCGCAGCTGTAGACGTGAGGGGCTGCCATGGAAACCAAGTGACCACAGCTGCCTGGAGCAAAGCAGTTTACCAGGAGAACTTTTTACACACAAAAGTTCTGGGAGAAGTTTCACGCAGAAGTTCAAAGATCCGGATGTTTAAGATCTGGGCGAGTGATTTAGACACACAGAAAGTTCAGGATGTAACAGCAAACATCCAGGAGAAACGAGTGTGTAAAAACACCCATTGTAAGTGAGAACAGAATGGCTAACAATGGATAAATCTCTACACTGAGTACGTACACGGACACAACGATGACCAGTGGTTATAAACACCTCCGAGTTCTTGTCATAAGATTGCAGAACCCAGGTACCATTGATTTAAGATTGCACTGTTGCGGAGAGTGACTGGACCATAGGTCTAACAAATATGTAAAGCTAAAGGTTAAACATGGATGTAATGTTAAGAACTGGAAACTCACTTCCTGTAATCACGTAATGTAAAACAGAGATGCATTGAGAAAAGAACCGTGACAGTGACCCCCGTGACGGTTTTGGGGTCCACTACCCCACTCTCCTGGGTTGGGTGACTCAGTTTCCCCTCACTTGCAGGCCACCTGAACCAGTTCTCTCTCTGGCTGATTCAGTCCTGCAAAGGGGCTGAAAGTGGCGCTTAGGGAGGAGAAGGACATTGCAGAGAAGCTGAACGAGTTCTTTGCTTCGGTCTTCACGGCGGAGGATGTTGGGGAGATACCCGCGCCGGAACCTTGCTTTGTAGGGGATGAACTGGATGAACTGTCACAAATCAACGTGACTCTGGAGGAGGTTCTAGAGCAAATTGACAAACTAAATACAAACAAATCACCAGGACCAGATGGTATCACCCCAGAGTTCTGAAGAAACTCTACCTCCCGCCCCCCGGCTCCCTCTCCTCCTTTCTCTCCGAGTTCAAGGCCTGGCTCACCCTATTCCTCTCTGATGACATCCCCACACTCATCCTTGGTGACTTCAATATCCATGTTGATGCACCCTCTCAGCCTGGCATCGCTCGCTTCCTCTCCTTAGCCTCCTCCTTCAATCTCCACCTCTGGACTAGCTCCCCCACGCACACGGATGGTCACTCTCTTGATCTCTAGGAACTGCTCTGTCTTCGATCTCTCCTTCGAACCCCATCCCATCTCTGACCATTTCCTTGGCTCCTTCAACCTCTCCCGCTGCTCCCCCTCCTCTTCCCCATCTCCCCGTCCCTTCCGCGATCTGCAGGCCATTGTGCCCCAGGACTTTGCCTCCTCCCTCTCTCCTCTTCTTCTCCCCTCAGTCCTCTCCTCCTCCTCCCCCAATTCTGCCATCTCTGCCTTCAAGTCTTCTCTCCCACGGTTTCCAATACCACCTGTATGCTGACAACACTCAACTCTATCTCTCCACTCCTTCCCTCTCCCCCTCTGTTCAAGCTCGTCTCACCAAATGTCTCTCCGATATCTCCGCCTGGATGTCTCAACGCCAACTCAAACTGAACATGGCGAAAACTGAACTCCTGAACTTGCCTCCCAATCCTTCCTCTCCCTCTTCCCTGTCAATTGCCATTGACGGGGTCTCCATCCTCCCTGTCCCCCAAGCCCGCAGCTTGGGCTTCATCTTCGACTCGCACCTCACCTTCAAACCCTACATCGACTCTGTCGCCAAATCCTGCCGTTTCTCCCTCCACAGCATTGCCAAGATCCGCCCTTTTCTGTCTGTCTCCTCTGCCAAAACTCTCATCCACGCCCT
>QEPC01004895.1:152164-169081 GCA_003113815.1 Sphenodon punctatus | reverse complement strand
CCTGCTCTAACCCACTAGCCCCCACTCCCCTCCCAGAGAACCCAGGAGCCCTGGCTCCCAGCTCACATCTCTAACCACCAGGGAGCACAACCCTTGTTGCCTGTTATTGACACGTTCTAAAGGTCGATGAACCTCTTTGTGGTTTTTCTCCAGATAAAGTTCACCAGGAAATTGATCGGTTGTTGGGCCGCGACCGTGCCCCAAAGCTGGAGGACCATTACAAGATGCCGTACACCAACGCTGTGATCCACGAGATCCAGCGCTTTGTGGATGTCCTCCCCCTCAGTGTGCCGCACATGGTGCTCAGGGATACAACGTTCCGTGGATACCACCTACCCAAGGTGAGACAACCCACCTTGCCTGCCACCCCTCCAATAGCAGCCACATGGCCTGGCTTTCTGGCTGGCGGTTCCTCTCTTGCTGCCATGGCTACAACATCCTGTGGCAATGAGTCCCACAGATTAACTGTGTGCTGAGTGGAGAACACGCGAGCTGTAATGATGGGATTGACACGGGCTAAGCCTGAAGACTTGTTAACCTGAAACTGTCACGGATTGCGGTGAGCAAGGCTGTGACGAACCCAGCTCAGGTCGCAATGTTGGGCCCCCTATCGGCAAGGGGGCAGGGTGTCCCTGGTATGGAGGCCCAGGGCAGGGTCTCTGGGGTGAAGTTGGTGCTGCCTTTGGTGGGGCTGAAAGCCTGCCGATGTTCTCGAGAGGCCCCAGCTCTGATGCCAAAGGCTGGGACAGGTCTCAAGGCGCCATCCAGGCCGGTGTTCCTAAACCCCCAAGCGGCAACCCAGGATACATTGCTAGTATGTAGCGAAGGCTTGCAGAACAAATGCCTCTGTCTGAAGCCCGACAGCATGTTTCTTGGGGTCGTGACAGGCCAAAAGGCGGACAAATGATTTCGCTACCTGAAAAGGCCAATCTGGTCTATCCTCTTGCCGAGAGGCAGGAATAGTAAAACCACCCCCCTGACAGATGTTTAGCTAAATTGATTTGTAAAGCTTCCAATGATGGGGGGAGTCCATAAACTTTCTTAATAACTCGTTCCACTGCCTGTTATTCCTATCGTTTGAAACTCCTCCTAATATTTCGGTGAAGTTCCTTCCGGCAACTTCAGTCCCTTGCTCGAGAACGAGTCCTTATGCCTTGGACCCATTTGAAAATGGACGTCTCCCCTGAAGTCTCCTCCTGACTGAACTGCAGTTCCTGCAGGAGTGGGTGGGAATGGAGACCCTTCAAGCGGGGGCTTTGAGCGGCTATTAATAATCCCTGGGCTTGGCCAATCTCTCTCTCTCTCTCTCTCTCTCTGTGCGAGCTCTCGCTGTGTCCTGGAAAGCTCTTTAAAAGCCTGCGACAAAGTCCATCCAGCATGACGAGTATGGAATTTGAGTGAAATAATAAAGAGCAATCTTTGAAACCTTCTCCCAGCATACACAGAAAAGTTGGGGAGATCTCCCATCTCAGCCTTCCTGAGTGTTCCTGCTTACCTGGGATCTAATAGGAGTGTTCCTTCCCTGGGGGGTCTATAAACACACGGCATTACACCAAATCCACCAGCAGGTGTTCACCTACCAAAACGTTTCCTTCGTCATGCATTTGCTTTGGATCCCCTTGCAAATGAACCGTGAAGGTGTTTGAGTTCTTAAGCAGTTTCACCTGGTTGAATCGGGCTTGATTTCCCAACAGGGCGTGGCTTCCAAAGGGGTCCGCTGGGGTCAGGGTCCCGGCGGCACAGCTGAGCCCCCTTGCACCATTCTCCCTAGGGCACCCCGTGAAGCCTTTAACAAGAGATTTCTGTCCCTGCATACAGGTTTGGGCAAAACACAAATAAAGACAAATCCCCTCGCAGTGTCCGTACCGAAACACAAATACTGCATTGAGGCTGTTTATTTGGGTTTTGAATGAACACAACATTTCCCTTGCTGCGTTTCTGTGCCCAAATAACCCATAGGCAGGGAGCTGTGTTTGCCGTGTTCCCCACACTGGCAGCTACAGCGAACACGGGGCAAAGACCCCAATACAAATAAATACAGATACTAAAACCACAAATACAACTCCTCGAGCCTGTACACAGCCGTATCCATCAGTCTTCTCGAATACGCGGATGTCTCTGCCATAGATTGGGATGCCTACTGCCTTGCTTTGAAGTGGCTGATTTAATGGTGCTGGACCAGGGCAGGATTGTTCCTTCCCCCCCACGAATCCGTTGCCTTTCTCGAGGAAAAGCAAACAGACTAACCTGTCTGCTTCTCTCGTTTGGAGTTCTCGCCTGCCTTTCTCCGGAAGGTACGGAACCGCATCTCTTTTGTGGAATGGAAGGACAGGCGGGTGGAAATTCCACCCTGCGGGCCAGACTCAAAGCCTCCGGGTGACTGAATTTGGGAACCCCTTTGTTCACAAAATTAACTTTTTGTGCTTCTCCTCCTTCTGTTCTTGCACGGTTTAAGATTGTTATAAATTAGAAGGCAGCCTAAGATAAGCACTCGACGGATAGGAAACTCATCGGGGCCATGATTGGGGCCTCTATGTTTCAGGGTTTGTACGTTGAATTTGTGAGTCGGTTTCAGCCTCCTTTCTCAACAAGGCCTGTCTCCTCCAGGGTTTGTGCGTGTTCACCATCCTGTCCTCAGTGCTCCGCGACCCGACCATGTGGAAGAATCCGGAGGAATTTGATCCTAGTAATTTCCTGAACGAGGACGACACCTTCAAGAAGAACGAGGCTTTCATGCCCTTCTCTGCAGGTAACGGGAGCGGGCGGCCCCCAGACCTATGGAATCAGGGGCTTCAATTTCCTTCTCGCTGGGTCATTTATTCTCTTTAAACCAGAAGGCCTCAATGCTCAGTGCCCTGTTAGCACCCTGGCCCGCAAGCTGTTCCCTCAAGCCAGAGCTGCCGGGATGGGGGGGGGGGGAGTGCCCCTCTGCTCCCTGCTGGGCGTTTGGGGAGATGTGGGGAAGGGCCATCAATTTTACAGCAACTGGCAAATGTTTGTGCATGTGACACTGGGTGTTTTTAGATGGATGCGGAGGCAGCCCCCCCCCCCAGCTGCTCCAGCTCCCCCCCCTGCATTATTTATTATTATTATTAATAATAAGCATTTATATAGCGCCAGCAACGTACCTGCCACTTTTCAATTGTAAGAAAGAGACACGGTCCCTGCCCCAGCGGGCTTACAATCTAAGAGAGACAAGGGGGTGTGGGAGAGACAAAGGAAACAGAGGAAGAGACAAGGCTACAACTGCATCTGCTTGAGCGGGACTGAGCGGGTCCCAGGCTAATGGAGTTGTAGGTGATCACCCGAGGCTCTAGGCTAGTGCCGCCGGCAGCTCGACAGTGCCGCCGATTCTGCCGAAGCAGTGGTCGACCGGGAGCAGAGCTGAAGCGTGTGTCCCCTGAGCAGATGGGCAGTAGCTCCACTCTGGGCTGGTGCCCCAGGTTTGGCTGGCCCACTCTGCGGCGCTGAGAGTGCTCTGGGGTGTTCCAGAGCCCTGCGAGTGGGGCCTGCTCTGCTTCAACATCTGGTGGGCCGCCTTCAGAGGGACCTGTCCGGCTAGCCCGGGGGTACAGCGGCTGGCACAGCTGCCTCAGGAACTTCCGTCTATCTGTTTACACAGAGTGTGCGCGCACTTGTGAAAGTGTGCATGTGTGTAAGTGTGTGCGCGTGCCTGTATAAGCGTGCATGTGCGCACGTGTGTGCATGCATGTGTAAGTGTGTGCGCATGTAAGTGCAAGTGTGTGCGTGAGTGTGTAAGTGTGTGCGCGCACGTGTAAGTCTGGGTGTGTGCGTGTAAGAGAGGTGTAGCATTTGATTCAGCTTGGGCATTTGATTCAGCTTGGGCATTCCAAGTTCCTGCCTGAGTCCCAGTCGCCAGCAGCATCAGCTTGGGCAGTTTCTGTGCAAGAAGCAGGGCTGCATCAGAGCAGGTTGAGGGAGGGAGCTCCACAACCAGGAGAGGGGAGCAGAGGGGGCCTCATTCCTGCTGCTCCCCCCAGCAACATAGACACCTGTCTAGGGCAGCACATCTATTTTGGGGGGAAAGCAGATTTTGGGGGGTTGGTGGCTTCCACCCGGCCATGGTGTTCCCCTCCCCCTGCAACTGCACTACCTCACCCCTGAGTTGCCTCGGGGGGTCGGGACGCTAAAATCCTCAATCCGGCTCTGCCCGTCTGTACTTGAGAAGGGGAGCGCTGGGGTGAGGCAGCTGGGGGGCAGGGCATGGCTTGGGGCTGCCCAAAACACGCATGGAGTGAGCCTCGGTGTCCCCTCTCCTACCAGGGAAGCGGACCTGCCTCGGGGCCAACCTGGCCCGCACGGAGCTCTTCATTTTCTTCACCGCGCTGCTGCAGAACTTCACCCTCCGCCCCACGGTGCGGCCCGAAGAAATCGACATCCGCCCGGCAGTCAGCTCCGTGACGAACACTCCCCACAAGTACCAGCTGAGAGTCGTCAGGCGCTGAGGCAGCGCCCCCCGGAGCCTGGCCCGGCCTTGCGCCTGGAAAACATGGCATGGATCCCAGACCCGCCAGCCTCTGCCTCTTGGCGCTTCTAATCCGGCCTCGTCCCCATGGAGCCCTCCCGCCCGTGAGCCCCGGCTTGGGAATACGCACTAGGGACTGGGGTGGGGGAAAACTATTGTCATGAGGAGCCATGGGACACATGTAGCCCACATGTGTAACCAATATGTACAGGGAAATTTTAAGACAATATGTGTATAATCTAAGCTGAGAACGGAAAACTCGCTTCATAGGCAAGGTAAACTGAGAACTGCAAAGTCATTACAGGAATGACATTGTGCAGCCAGGAAATGCCTGACACCTTCTGCAGACACTCGCTAACACCCATTCAAGCGCAAATGGATCTCAGGCTGCGGAAAGCTTCGGAGACAAAGAACTCTGACAAGGTACTTAAGAGGCTATTCCAGAGCCATCAGCTCTGCCCTTTTAAATGTATTTGATTGATTTGATGAGTTTTAATTTGATAACTGTTTTAATTTATTGATGCCGTGAGCCGTCCCAAGCTGCCATTGCGAGCAGGGGGGTGCGGGATATAAGTGTACAGAAATAAATAAAAACATAAAACTCAAGGTGAGTCTGCAACTGAACCAGCCAGAGAAGGGCTGCCCCAAACAAGCCATGAAGGAGGAGCTGATTTCTTGGAGACTGAAGACTTGTCCCCAGCCAAGCCTCCTATCACTGGCTGAGAAACAGGCTGAAATAGCCTTGGACTTGGATTAGGGTAACACGAAATTAGGGGAAATCAAGTACAGATGGGAATACGCTATTTGGTTGTGTCTCTTCTTGATTTACTGCGCTCTGAGTATAATCTTGCCCGGCCTGTTTTATTAATGATTTATTCATTAAACTTCTTTTAACTGAACCTAGTGTGGGGAAGTGGAATCCCTAACATTGGCCGGGCCCAGTTTGGGTTGATTCTGCGTTTATAAACACAGACGAACCTAGAGAGAAAGAGTCTGTGCTGGGAGACTCTGTGGCTGAAAAGGTGACGAGAAGGTGCCCCCGTTGCAGGCGGAATCCGTTCTAGAGAGAGAGCGGGTCCAGTGGGAGCTGCAAGCCGGGGAAACTGAGTCACGACAGCCTAAAGTGGGGTACTGAGCCCTCGATCCCATGACACTGATTGTCTGCAAGAGCAGCAAAACCTATAGGGTTGGTCCTGCCCCACGGAACATAAAGGCCTGAGGTGTTTTGGGGAGTCAGTTTCACGGTCGCTAACTCTACCATGGAATTTAATTTACTACAAATGAACATTGTTACATTAACAAATCGCATGACCAAAGATTTTGCTTATATACTTTTGGGTGCCTTTGTAATGGAATTATGGAAGTGTAAAGCAAGCTATTCAATAAAAAGTGTTCTGCGAGCAATGCGGTATGAAGTGCGAACACGCGGCCCGGATGGTAATAGCACCAGGGGCAGGAAGAGCCAGCTTCACTCTTCTGGGGGGGGGTGTCCCCATCTGAACCCCACTGACTTGGGCTCCCAACCAGAAGCCTGAACTGTACCGGGTGCCTGTGGCAGGGGATTATCTCCCTGTCGCAAGCGCATGGGCTGGGGTCAAAAAACCGAGACATTTGGGAGAAAAATACAGGTGTCATCTTCCCCCCTAATTCTTCCTCTCTCTCTTCCTTCTCTCTCTCCTTCGTTCATGGGGTCAGCATCCAGCCCGTCCCTCAGCCACGCAGCCTAGGGTTCATCTTGGACTCCTCCCTCGCCTTTAAACCTCAGATCGATTCTGTTGCCAAATCCTGTCGCGTCTCTCCGCACAACATCGCTAAGATCCGTCCTTTCCTCACTGTTTCCTCTGCTAAAACCCTTCTCCATGCCTTAGTCACCTCTCGCCTCGACTATATTGCAACCTCCTTCTCACTGGCTTTCCTCGCTCTCGCCTTGCTCCTCTCATTCCTGTTCATAACTCTGCTGCCAAGCTCATCCCCCTCGCCCGCCGCTTTGACCACGACCCCGTCCTCTCCTCTCTCCACTGGCTCCCTAGTTCTGAACGCATTCTACACAAACTCCTGGTTTTTACCTACAAGGCTTTTCGTGGCCTTGCTCCCCGCTCTCTCTCAGCACCCATTTCCCGCTACGCTCCTGTCTGGGAGCACCGCTCCTCCTCTGCCACCCCCCGCGCCTGCTCACGGCTCCCCTGCTCCTCAAAACGCATCCGCCCCTTTTCCCTGGCAGCCCCCCCCATGCCTGGAACTCCCTCCCTGAACACATTCGCTCGACTTCCTCCCTCCAAATCCCTCCTCAAACCCCACCTCTTCCGTCAAGCTTTCCCTGGCTCCTCGTTCCCCTCGCCCCCTCGCTCACTTAGCCTGAATCATCGTAGCTTGTGTAACATTAAACGAGTAACTAGACCTTTGTAACGAAGCCGAGCACGTCCACCTGAGACGTCACGAGTTCATGGACGTATCCTTGTCTCTTCCTCTGTTTCCTGCCACTTGTCTCTCCCCCCCCCCCCACTTGTCTCTCTCAGATTGTAAGCCCGATGGGGCAAGGACCATGTCTCTCTCTTACAATTGTAAAGTGCCAGGTACATTGCTGGTGCTATATAAATGCTTAATAAATATAATAATTAATAATTAATAAACAATATAATAAACACAAATTCTACTTTGGCTTCTGTATTTGAAGCACAAATATTAGGGTTCTGTTTCAGGGTCCAAGGGAAAACAAAATTTTCTGGAAAACATGGTCTCCGAGGTCTCCGACTGGGTGCCAGAAACGGCAGCGCGTCTCCCCTTGGAGTTGGGCTGCTCTTGGACTCTTTTCCTTATCGGCCTGTCAAAATGGCAGCGCCTCACTGCGCTCTGCACCCAAATAAACCCCGACGCGGGGAGCCGTGGTCTCTGCGTTTCCCACATTGGCGGCTTCAGGGGAAATGCAGTGAACATGGGTAAAGATGGAAATAAATGCAAATACTAAAAATACAGCTGCAAATACAAATAGTCAAATACCTGGCCCCATGCAGAGCCCTAGTTCCAATCCACATTGGAGTCCTAGGTCCCGTTCCGCTGGGGTCGAGGCCTTGGGCTTGCCAGTTTTCATGGCTTAGCTAGGGTGACTGTGGGGCCCTTGTTCAGAGAGCTGGGCCTGTCCTAGGCCTGGTCCTTACCCTTCTTCAGCCACCCCGTTGGCCTGCATTGGAGCCTCGCTATAGCCCCAGTTGGAGCAGGTTTGCCGCATCGTCAGGCAGTGCCTCCTGCTTATCTGGGTACTTGCTTGTTTAATTAATTAATTTATTTATATTCCAGCCCCCTCCTGTTAAAGCAGCGCGGGGCAGCTAACAAATCACACAATATAAAACTATAAAATATTAAATACAATAAGAAATATAAAAGTGAAACGCATGGTGAAGCACACACCATACAGCCCCCCCCAGCCCCCCACCCTTCACCCATCTCCCTCGCCAAACGCCAGGCGGAACAGCCCGGTCTTACATTGCTGTCGACAGGAGGAGAGAACTGGGGCCGCCGGAAGGGAGGGAGTTCCACACCGAGAACGCCCTCTCCAGAGTCGCGCCCTGGAAAACCCAGGGGGGCTTCGAGAAGGGCGCTCCCGGGGGACCGCAGGGACCGATCCAGAGCCCGAGGAGTGAGGCGGTCCCGCAGGTAGGACGGGCCCAGGCCGTGTAGGGCTTTCTAGGTGAGCCCCAACCCCCGGATGGTTATAGGCAGCCCCTGCAGAGAACGGAGCACCGATGATGATGATGCGGTCACCGTGGCAACAGTGTTGCTAGGCTGCTCTCCTGCACGCCCTCTAGTGTTTGCTGATGTCCCTGCAGGCTCTGCATCCCACACGTCCTTTGAGTGACAACCTGACCTGATGGCTCAGCTTTCTCCCCGTCTCTGATCCGCGTTCTGCCACCTGATCTGGGCTAGGGAAGGCCTTGCGAGTGGATGCTGCGTGTTGCTCTTTGCTGCCACTTTCACCCTCTTCTCCTGAGGCGCCCCCCCCCCCCCCTTTGAGTCAGCTAAGTAATTTCAGCAGGAGCTGGAGCCAAAGAGGCTTCCCCCGAGCCCCTCACTGCTCTCAGTGCAAACTCCCTCCCTGACCTCGTCCGCCTGGCCCCCACCCTCCACACCTTCAAATCCCTCCTCAAAACCCACCTCTTCCGCTCCGTCCTTCCTGACTCCTGCTAAGCATCCCCACCCAGGATTATCCCCCACCTGTTATCTGCAAACTCCCAATTACTGTAACCAAGCCAAGAACGTGCACCTGAGCTCTCGCATCCTCCTGAATGTCGCATCCCTTGTCTCTCCCTCTGTTCCCCCGTTCCTGTCTCCCCTCCCCCTGTCTTTAGATTGTGAGCTCTCGGGCAGGGACCGTGTCTATCTTAGTCTCTGTAAAGCACCAGGTACATCGCTGGTGCTATAGAAATGCTTATAATAAAATAATAATAATAATAATAATAATAATAATAATAAAGCATTTCCAGTCTTACACACCCAGGAAAACTCCCAAAGTTGGGGCTACAGCCTCTTTCGCGCACGGCAAAAAGAAACGCCGCCCCTTCTAGAACAGGGATCGGGGAACCGCACGCCCAGGGGCCAAATGCAGCCTGCAGCAAGTTTGTGTGTGGCCGTCCCAGTTCCACAGTCTGGCCCCTGGATCCAGTTTCTAGCCCGAAAGACAGAACTTAGGGGAGGGGAGCAGAGTCGAAGGCACGGACACGAGGAGAGACAGAGCCGGCTGTGACCTAGGCCCACCTCCTCCTGAGTGCACCCCGCCCGCCCCCAGCGTCTCTGCAGCCTTCGGAGCGCCTGCTAATTTCCAAAGTGGCCCCTGGGAGGGGAAGAGGAAGCGCTCCTGCTGCCCCACAAGGAAATGCTAATCTCCCCAGAAGCTTGTCTCTTGCTCCCAGCCGATCGGCATCCAACCAGGCCTGGTGCTGCAGCAGCCGCCATGACCCCGAGTCTGGACTAAGTGTTCCTTAAGCATGCCTCGCTCGGCCAGGGTCATGGGATTGGGGGCTCACTCCCCCACTCTAGGCGGTCGTGACTCAGTTTCCCTGGTTTGCAGCTCTCACTGGATCAGCTCTCTCTCTAGAACTGATTGAGCCTGCAACGGGGGAACCTTCTTGTCACCTTTTCAGCCACAGTTTCCTAGCACAGACTGTCTCTCTCTAGGTTCGTCTGTGTTTGTGAACACAGAATTAACCCCAAACTGTGTCTCGCCAATGTTAGGATCAGCAATTCCATTGGACCCCACTAACTTCAGTTAAAAGAAGTTTAATGAATAAATCATGAATAAGTTGCAGTAGAAGATTATATTGAGAGTGCAGAAATGAAAATAACAGAACCAATAACGCATTCCTCTCTGTACTTGGATTCTCCTGACTTAGGCTCTTACCCTAATCAAGGTCCAAGGGTATTTCAGTTCATGTTACAGCCTGCGGTGGAAAGCTTGGCTGGGTACAAGACTTAGAGTTTCAAAGAGTCCTTACTTCATGGTTCCTTTGGTGCAGCCCTTCTCTCTGGCTGGTAAAATGTGATGATGCAGATGAAGCTGAAGAAGCGCAAGCTCTATTTCTTTGTCTTGTCTCCCCCCCTTAAGTACCTTTCCAGGGTCCTTTGTTTGATTTTCCCGCCAGGTGACTCTGTGCTTTCAGTCCACAGGAAGAAATCCATTGTCAACTCAATGGTTGATGGCTAGTGTCTGTAGAAGTGTCAGGCTTTTTCTGATGACACACTCGCTCAAGGTCATGACTTAACATTTCTCCATTGCATGAAGTGAGTTTCCAGTTCTCAGCGTTCACATTACATACATGTTTAACCTTTCCCTTTACATACTCAACATGGCTAAAACTGAACTCCTTATCTTCCCCCCTCATCCTTCCTCACTATCAATAATTATTGATGGAGTCACCATCCTGCCCGTCCCCCAAGCCCGTAGCCTAGGCTTCATCTTTGACTCAGCCCTTTCTTTTAAACCCTACATTGACTCTGTTGCTAAATCCTGTCGCTTCTCCCTCCATAACATTGCTAAGATTCGCCCTTTTCTCTCTGTCTCGTCTGCCAAAACTCTTGTTCATGCTCTGGTCATCTCTCGCCTCGATTACTGTAACCTCCTTCTCACTGGCCTTCCCCGGTCTCACCTTTCTCCCCTCATCTCTGTCCAAAACTCTGCTGCCAGGGTCATCTACCTCGCCAGTCGCTTCGACCATGTGCAGCCCCTCCTCTCTTCGCTTCACTGGCTTCCCCTTCCTGAACGAATCCTGCACAAGCTCCTAGTCTTCACCTATAAAGCTCTTCACAACCTTGCTCCCCCCTACCTCTCTGCACTTATCGCCCTCCATACTCCAGCCCGTGCACTTCGCTCCTCCTCTGTCCCTTCTCTCACCCTTCCACGCCTTCCCTGCTCCCCTAAGCGCCTTCGTCCCTTCTCACTTGCTGCCCCCCATGCCTGGAACTCCCTCCCTGTCCACATCCGCCTTGCCCCCTCCCTTCATACCTTCAAATCTCTCCTTAAAACTCACCTCTTTCGCTCTGCTCTGTCTGACTCTTTATCCTGCTGAGCCACTATTCCTATACCTACGATCGGTTTACCCTTATCCTTGCAACATGGACCTGCCTGCTGTCATTCTCATCGTAACCAAGCCAAGTACGTGCACTTGAGACCTCGCATCTTCATGAATGTTAGACCCCTTGTCTCTCCCTCTGTTCCCCTTCCTAAGTCTCTCCCCCAGCTCCTGTCTCTCAGATTGTAAGCCCTAGGGGCAGGGACCCTGTCTATTTTATTACTTTGTAAAGTGCCAGGTACACTGCTGGCACTATAGAAATGTTTGTTAATAATAATAATAATAATAATAATAACAACATATGTGTTAGAACTGTAGTCTACATGTAGCCCGGTATCTCCTCATCACAGTCAGAGTGACTGCCCACCCCATAACTGTGGGGCTTCATCCACTTGGGGTCAGACACCCCTTGCTGTCCATCAATCAGGTCCCACAAAATATTCAGAATTGGACACTGAGTTATGTGTATGCAAAGGAGGAAATGAGATGCAAACACGCACACACATTCCTTATACTCTCCAGCAGATGGCAGTAGACAGCATTCTTTCTCCTTTCTGCACATTTTATTTTAAAACCCCAAGGTTACCAACAGAAACGCTTAACCTAAGTGTGCTCGTATTAATTCCAAACATCACAGGTATTTCTACCTCCTATGCACGTTGGTAGTGAAACTCAAGGTGCAATCCTGTCAACTGCAGTCAATGGCTTCCCCAAGTTCAGTGCTGTGAGCTTCCCCAGGCAGTGCCCTTATGTGCTGTGAGAGCTTCCCCCAGCAGTGCCTCCTAATGCTGTGAGCTTCCCCAGGCAGCGCCCCTCAGTGTACCAGTGCTGTCAACGTCCCCCCAGCAGTGCCTCCTAATGCTGTCAACGTCCCCGCAGCAGTGCCTCCTAATGCTGTGAGCTTCCCCTCAGCAGTGCCCCAAATGCTGTATGCTTCTCCCAGCAGTGCCCCTCAACATACAGAAGGATTTATTTATTTCAATTTTAACCTGCTCTTCCCATTAAGGCTTAGAGTGGCTTCCATAATATAAAAACAGCTTTTAAAAAGCCCCATACCCACCCACCCCCAACCCCTTCCCTAAATCCTTCACCTAATTCTACCCAACCCTATCCCAGCCTGCCAAACCCCATCTCAAACAAAAAGGTCTTGCATCGCTTCTGGAAGATGAGCAGGCTTGGGCTTAGATGGATCTCCAAGGGGAGTGAATTCCATACCTGTGGGGCAGAGCTGAAGGAGATGATGCTTCAGAAAACAAGCCCAGCTCTGTCCCGCAGACACGGCAAACCAGCAGCTCTGCCTCTAGTCGTTCCTTACGCTGTCATTTTCAGTGAAGCAACAGGTGAAGCTGGGGCGGAGGGTCCATGGAGAGCTTCGGGAGGAGGTGCTGAGAATGAGGGGGAATTATGGGGGCTGGAGACTGTTGTGTTCTTATTATTTCTCTGTAAGAATAATGCTCTTAGCTTCAGTATTGGGGGTGTGTGTGTCTGGGAGCCAGGACTCCTGGGTTCTCTGGGAGGGGAGTGGGGGCTAGTGGGTAGAGTGGGGGGGCTGGGAGCCAGGACTCCTGGGTTCTCTGTCAGGGGAGTAGGGGATGGGGGGTTAGAGCAGGGGGTGTGTGCTAGGACTCCTGGGTTCTCTGTCAGGGGATGGGGGGTTACAGCAGCGGGGCTGGGAGCCACAACTCCCATTTCCCCCCTGTCCTTGAGAACTTGCCCTCCTCTCTGCAGAACTCTTAATGCTTGAGGGAGGGACCAGATCAAGGGGCCAAATTCAGAACTGGAAAGGAGTCAAATAAAAACGAGCAGCTGGACGTCCCGCACTCCGTGGCTCCTTGTCTTTGGGTTTTTTAAAAATCACGTTTGGCCAGAGCCGTATTTTACCCACCTCTGTTTCAGATCCATTAAGAGTTTCTTTTGTGAGATTCAAGTAACAATCAACGCTTTCCAAGCAGGGGGCCCATCCAGGCCAAGGTTTAAGGAACACTTATGTTGCAGGGCCTGCATTGGCACCTAAACATTTTTCAAAATGTGCCTGTGTGGCCCCCCAATTTCCAGGTATTGGCCGTAAGGGCGTCAAGAAGCCAGTTCATCTGACTGGACTAAAGGTTCCTCCTGTCTTCGTTCACGCACTGTAGACTGGAATACGGGGTGGGGAGAATGGGTATTTCCTCTCTGTTAAGGGTAGATGATAATCCGATTGATCCAGAGTCTGGTTTTCTTGTGGGCTACTAAGCATAACACAAGGTCATTCATTCTGCGGCAGGCATTTGCCGTACGGTTTTATTGGTCGGCTCTTAAATCAAAATGCTACCCGATCCCAACAGTAGCGCTCTTGCCTGCAGTCAGCACAAGGTGTGAAGCCGCGGGGAGCCAGACCCCTTTGATTATTCTCATCAGCCATAAGGAACGTGGGGGGCATGGGGCAGACTGCCCATCTCCCTCACGCTCCTCTCTCATCCCCTTAGCTCTGCCCTGCGCCAGTGTCTGGAAAATATGGGGTCATAACAAAGTCTAAAAGGGCAAGTCTCTCCACCCCGCCCACTTGATGTCCCTTCCATACATTGCCTGCATCCTCAGAAACCCCAATATGCCCCCCCATTCAGCGGGGGAGGAGGCACAGCTGGTACTGGCGCGGGACCTTGCCAAAACCACTGTATTCCGGGGTGACGTCAAGCTCCTGGTTGGCAGGGGAGCTCAAGGTGAAGGTCTGCAGGAGGGTGGTGAAGAAGAGGAAGAGCTCCATCCGGGCCAGGCCCTCCCCAGGACAGGCCCGTTTCCCTGCAGAGAAATCAGGGGATGGGATTAATCCACCTTAAATCCACCACTAATACACCTTAAGGATTAGTCCACCTTAAATGCTGCAGAAGGGGACGGAGGTGGTTTCCCCCTCACGGGATAAATCCCCCACTGCCTGCCTAGCTGGGATAATGCAGGGTTGAGAAGAAACACAAAAAAAGCACAGCATAACGGGATAATTATTACAGGCCACGGCAGTAGAAGCAGGAGGAGGGAATCGTTGAAGCGGGGAAGGGAAATGTAGGAACAATTAAAATGCTCCAACGGAAGCTGTTGGGCGAGAGGAGAGTCTCGTGGGATAGGATTCTTGGACACAACACCCAGCAGCGGAGGCGGCTCAGTATGAACCAAACATCCCTCCCCCCCCGATCTTGACCCCAAACCCAACCTGCAGAGAAGGGCATGAAGGCCACGTTCTTCTTAAATCCCCCGCTCTCATCCAGGAAGTTGCCGGGGTCGAAGTTTTCTGGCTCCTGAAACTGCGTGGGGTCGTGGAGGACAGAACCCAGCACGGGAAAGACAGTGGTGCCCTGGAGAATGGGATTGAGGGATCAGGTGATCTTCCCGGATGCAAGCCAGGCTACGCACACCAGAGAAGCCCAGGGCCCTTAGCCAAGGCGAGCTGGGTGGGTTGGGCTCACAGAAACGCCAGACAAATGCTGCACCCCACGGAAAACCTCTGGTGTGTGTGTGGGGGGGAGGGGGGGGGGCGGGGTGTAGGAAATCAAAGGGACAGGTGCTGCAGACGTCCCATACAAACCAACCACGCCCGGACTCGCTCAGTCTCCAGATCCAGTTCCAATATTTCGTTTTGTTTAACAAATCCAGTAGAAGCTTCCGAACCCCAATCTCTCTGAGCCTGCGGCTTCCGTAGTCTAGCCGTGTTTTCCATTCCCTGCGACGTTCACACAAAACACGCCCCGGAGGAATCTCTGATCACTTGCTAGACATGGAACCACCCCGTCTCCAGACAGCGTCCTGAGCTGGACAAATAACTTGCCCTGTGTCCTGAAAGGGGAGCTTATGTCGAGATCCTAATTCAGATTCACATCCTTGGAGAACATCAACTTCTCTGGGATTTTAATGAAGTTGAAATCAGCTCCGACTGTTCGTCCCAGACTGTCCTGACAAATGTGGGACGTTGAGCCGGCTTCAGAGAGAGCGTGGACGTGAGAGGGCCCAAGGAATGTCTGGAACCAGCTGGAAATGGGAGACCGGACGGACGGAAGATTAAGAAAACCTCAAGACCGTCAGAACAGTTGGCCGCGGAACGAGTTGCCGAGGGAGGCTGTGGAAATGGAATCGCTTTCATTGGGGGTTTCTAAGGAGAGTCTGGGTAAGGAAGAAGGGTTTGTGTGTTGTGCGGGGCTGGGGAACTTTCTCCCTTCCACTGGTCACGGTGAAAATTAGTGCAACCTCCGTGCGTTGGATAGCAGTTAGGGGTGTTTAAGGTTGGTCAGATAGGCGTTGCGGTGCTCCCTTCCCCTGAGCTCAGTCTGTCAGTGCTTGGGGGCAGGAACTGGGTCCACAGACCAGATCGAGAAATTCACAAAAGACCAAATTAAAAAAGCCAGAGGCTCCCTTCCCCCCCAGTCCCATGCCGACTGCCTCAGTGCAGGGGGGTGGACTAGATGCCCTTTGAAGTCCCCCCCAACGCCCTAGGGTTTTATGGCCGCAGATCTAGCTCCAGTACCTTAGGAATGGTGAACCCCCGGAAGTGGGTGTCCTGCGTTACTGAATGAGGCACCCCCACCGGGGTGATGTCAATGAATCTTTGGATCTCTTGTATCACGGCATCTGTGTACGGCATCCTCATCCTGTCCTCCATCGAGGGGACCCGGTCCCGTCCGACCACACGGTCCAGCTCCTCCTGCATCGTCCCTGCAATGTGTTCCCCCAAATAAAAGAGGAGAAACTGGTGTCGCTCTGGTCACAGCAGGAATTAGTCAAGAGGACACGGAGCCCTCACAAACCTTTAAGCATCTGCTTCTCCGCTGGGGCCCATCCAGACTCCTCCTTGTAGGACTCCATCTTGGCCACGTCCCTCTCCCTGTCCCCTGCCAAACTGTGGGGGGTGAGAGTGCAGAGGGGGCAGGGCTGCCCGACCCAACATTCCCCTTCCCCACCGTCTCCTGTCCAACTTACTTGTGACGCAAGGGTACTTCAAGAAAATCAGGAGGCCGTATTTCAGGCTATTACTGATAGTCTCGGTGCCGGCAAAGAACAGGTCCAGTGCCGAGACGAGGAGGTTCTCCTGGTGGAATATGGTGCGGGGGTTCCCTTTCTCCTGCAAGCAACAGTCACAAGCTGAGGAGGTGGCACGGTGCTGGTCCCTGAAGCCTTTTTGGCAGGAAAGAGGGTCCCTCCCAGATTTCCCCCGGCAAGGAGGGTACCTGCTGCATCCGGATGAGGAAGGCGTCGATGTAGTCCTTGGGAGAGGCTGGCTCCAGCGTGGCTTCGTGCTTTTGGACCATCTCGGCCACGTAGCGCTTCTGCTCCTCGAAGTTCTCAAAGAGCTTGTTGTGAGGGCCGGGCAGGTGCTTCATGAGGTGGGGGAAGAGGCCGTAGAGCTGAGGGCCAGACAAGGAGCAGGCTGTGGGCGTAGACTAATCTCGCCCTTGCACTAGGGCCGAATTCACCCAGGGCACAAAGCTGGAAGCGAGAATTAAGTGGGGTTCGTTGGGGGGGGGGGGAGGTGTCTCATTTGGATGCCTGATCCCACCGGAGGCAAGTTCCTCCCAGGACAATTTAACTAGCTTCACCACCCGTCTGCTTTTCACCTGAGCCATCCAGGAACTGGGGGGGTATGTCTGTTCTGTTGAGCTATAGGGGGATGTGTGTTGTGCGGGTCTCTGTGGGGCTGTGGGGGCATGTCTGTTCTGTGGGGCTCTGTGAAGCTATAGGGGATGTGTGTTCTGTGGGTCTCTATGGGGTTGTGGGGGCATGCCTGTGCTGTGGGGTTCTGTGAAGCTATAGGGGGATGTGTGTTGTGCAGGTCTCTGTGGGGGGCATGTCTGTTCTGTGGGGTTTTGAAGCTATAGGGGGATGTGTGCTGTGTGGGTCTCTGTGGGGGGC
>QEPC01004895.1:131806-147574 GCA_003113815.1 Sphenodon punctatus | reverse complement strand
GGCTCCCAGCCCCCCCTGCTCTAACCCTCTAGCCCCCACGCCCCTCCCAGAGAACCCAGGAGTCCTGGTTCCTAATCACTCCAGCTCTAACCATTCGGCCCCTTGCAAGCCCAGTTCATTTTCCAGGCACGCTGTTACTCTGCTTTACCCTGGACAACAGCTTAGGCTTCGTTTGATGGGATGACATTGGTTAGTTGGCCTGTTGGCTTCAGCCCATCAGTAATCTCAGTGGCAGAGACAGCCCAGTGGGGACACCTTTTCAATTCCTTCTCGGTCTCCAACATTGTTCCTTTACCTGTGGAGAATGGGATGAAAGCGTCGTTCTTCTTAAAGTGACCCTGCTCGTCCAGGAAATGGCTCGGGTTGAACTTTTCCGGTTCGTTGAAGCAGCTCGGGTCCCGGAGGGCAGAGGTCAGTAGGGGGACGACGTCTGTTCCCTGCACAACGGACCCCACAAGAGAAGGGAAGGGTCAGGAGGAGAGAGCTCCAGGCAGAGCAAGCGAGGCAACTCCGGTCACCAAATCGGAGCTGCCAGGCGAACCAAATTGACACAAGTCGTTCACACGTGAGCAGGCACGGATTTTAATGGCGGTTTTAATTGTTTGCTGGCAGGAGTTTCGTCTCATCTAAAAATGCCCATAGAGGGCGCGTTTTCAGATGGCAAAACTAATCCAGACTAGTTTGAATAAACTCCGGTGCCTATGAGTCCGCGCTTACCAAGTCGTTCCTTTCAGACGGACAATCTAGTCCGGGATCATTTTTAGTTCTGATTAGCCGTGTGAACAGAACACGGGGCTTAGGGTCTCTGGGCTGAATTTCAATTCCCAGCTGCTTTTCCTCTGTGCTCCGCGCACTGATTCCTGGGACTGAAGGAAATCTGATTTTCTTCATGTTTCTGATTTCTGAGTTGAAGAAAATGGAAACTCGTCCCTCAAGGTATTTAAACTTGGCGCTCCACAACGCGTTGTTATGACGGAGGTAATACGATCGCCCCACAGTCATGCGCCCCTAGATATCATAGAGGCAGAAAATGCCTAGAGCGTCAGTCAGGTCTTGCTGTTGGACTCCGTGGCCCTCAGCATGGGATAGTCGACTAGTCCAGGATAGTAATTCAGACGGACATTAGTCTGGACTAGTTTAAGAACGGTTGTTATAAACCCCAGCGATGGGTTTTTATAACAACTGGGTTTATTTGTTAGTGTGGACTAACAAGAACTGTTGACAGCGTTCAGATGGGCAGCCTATCACTGACTTAACACAGTTAGACCGGACTGAATGTCCATCTGAAAACGCCCAGAGATGTAAAATTTCCAGAAATTTTGAAGGCATGGGGGAAAAATGGTTGGTTGTTTTCCTCCCCCACAAGAATAAAATGGAAATTTTATTTGCAGTATTTACTTGGCTTTCAAACCCCAACTTGGTTCTGTCTTCTATTACCAATCAGGTAGGAGCTGTTTAACTGAGTCAGACCAGTGGTCCATCTTAGCCCAGTATTGTCACTGTCTCTTATACACATCTAGATGTGTATAAGAGACAGCCTCTGCGCCCACTCCAGGTACCCAGAGAACCCCCAAAATCAGTAATTTCTGGTCCCCATTTTTAAATTTTCCAGTTACCGATCGGTATATCAAGATGGAAAACAAAAAAATCGGGACTGAAAACCGAAAAAAATCCAGACCCGAAGTCAAAAAACCAAGACCCGAATTCAACATTCTGGGACGTTGGCTACCCGAATCGGGTTGAAACCGGATACCGATTCTTACCTGAAATTTTTGAGTCTATTCAGGTACCGGAAATTTGACGGGGATCCCCATTTTTGTGGGAACACATTTCCACGCCAGCAGAGTTGTTATTAATAGAGTATGACTAAGCTTAATCATTGCAGAGAAAACTTAGCCAGGCTGCGAACCAATAGAACTAACAGTCACTCTTGTAATTTCAAAAAGGAAGGTGGGACTCAAACTCTATCTCAATTACATTGGTTCCTAGCAGGCATCACATCATTTCTTTTCAATTTTCCCTAAAATTTCATCACCAAAACTTGTAAAAAAAACCACCACGTTTCTGACTCCTTTGTTGTTGTATTTTTTTCTGGATCCTTGCACCTCTAGCCAGGTCAAGCTATAGTACTATTTGTGGGCTTGTGGTCCATGCGGGTTCCCAGACTAGTTGCCCCACCCGTATGTGGGATAGCTACGTCCCTGTTGTGTGTGCAAACTGGCACGGAAGGGCTAAAACGACCCATAGAAACAGACCCCCACGGGCAGGATCCACAAACCCCATTCTACGTGGCTCGTGAATTGCAGTTCAGGTTTCTCAAGGAAACATCTCCCTCGGCAGCGTCGCACCTTGGGGATCGTGTAGCCCCTGAACTGCGTGTCCTGGGTCACGGCGTGCGTGAGGCTCATGGGGATGACGTCACTGAACCGCTGGATCTCGTGGATGACGGCGTCGGTGTACGGCATGCGGCTCCGGTCCTCCGCACTCGGCAGGCGGTTCTGTCCAATCACCTCGTCGATCTCTCGGACCACCTTGGCTGCAGAAGAAGGGGCGGGACGGAGAGCAAAGCATTGTGGGAGAGCCTGGGAGGTTATGGGGTGGAACAAGCTGTGTCCAATGCTGACTTTAAAAGCCTGTGGGTAATTTCAGACGTGACGGGCCCGGAGGCCCACCATGCTCAGTCACGGACCGGAATCAGTTTCGGATCCTGGTCAGGAATCAGTCCGGCCGTCCTTCCGACATGCCGGCCTGATTCCTACAGGGGATCGGGGAGGGGCTGCATGGCGTAACGTGTGGCCGAACAGCCCCACCCCCCATGCTCCCCCGGCCGACTGCCTTCCAGGAGACGGGCGGGTGCAGCGGCCAATCTGGCCGCTGCGCCCAATCCCGCATCGTGGTCTGGGCCACGATCCGGGATCGGCCAACGTAACAGACGTTACATTTGGCTGATCCCGGATTGCGTTCCAGCTAACCATGCTTCTGGCCCTCCAGGCGGCTGGAGGTTCAGAATCGTGGTCATTGTGATTCCCGCCGGAGGTTCACTATGGTGAACATCTGGCGGAACGCACAATAGACATTAGGGGACAAACGGCCACCACAGGGGATTCACTGTGGTTGACCGTGGTCTCGTAACGTCTGAAATTACCCTCCGTTATCCACCCTGGGTGCAATCCTGACTCTACCGAAGTACGATAGTGTTACACGGCACTTCCTGTGCTGGATCCATTGCGTTACGCCTATGAATCCTAGCTCTTTTACACACAACTTCACAGACTCCTGCTTCCTAGTGTTTTGTTTTTTAAAAAAATCCTGCGGAAATCTCTGCCAGGTGACAGGATTCTGGGCTAAATCCACCATTGATCTGAGCCACTCTGGCTGCTCTTATGGTAATAGGTTCAATCTCAACATTGTTTTTTTCCCCCCTCAAGCCAAAATGAAACCAGTTTCAGTGGAGGCTAATGAAGAAGGGACAGGATTGGAACCTGGGAGACTAGGATTCAAAGTATCTTAGCCAGGAACGCACAGGGTGGCCTTGGGCAAGATGCTCCTCCCTCAGTTTCAATTCCCGATTTCTAAAATGGGACTAAAATTGGGTATATTGGGAACATGAGCTAGCTAAGAATTATACAGTACTTTGAACACTGAACGTGGTATTGAAATGATAAATATTTAAACTAAAAATGTTGAATTTTGATTGAATGTCTCCCCCTCCCCCCATTTTCTCTCATTCCATGTTTTGAAAATGAGTCAGGAATGACAATTTTCTGAGGAGGCAAAAAAAGAATGATTTTTGACTAATTCCATTCACTTTTTTTAGAGGGAAAATGTTTCCAGCCCAAAGGACTGGCCAGCTGCCCTCGATCTGGTGTCTCCCTTGCTTCCCGCTCCCTCGGGTACCTTGCACGTCTGGATATTTCATGAGAATGAGGAGCCCGTAGCGCAGGGTGGAGCTGACCGTCTCAGTTCCAGCGATGAACAAGTTCAGGGCCGTCATGATCAAGGTCTTGAAGTGAAACTCGCTGGAGGGGTTGGCAATCTCCTACAGAGACACAGAACATTTGCATTGTCGCCAGATGTTTTAGGTAAGGTCCCCAGCTGGTGTAAATTAGCCTCGCGCCCTGGGAGTGGTCAGTTAGAATTAGGGCTGGGCATGGGAAGAAGTATCTGTATTTTTATCTGTATTTGTGTTTTTGGTATCTGCATATCTTTACCTGTGTTTGCCTCTGGGTTATTTTGGTGCAGCAGGGCAGTGAGGATCTGCCATTTTGACGGGCCGATAGGGAAAGGAGCAAGACATTTTGTATTTGCTCGGAACCCAAATACACATCCCTGGTATTTGTGTTTCAAATACAGCAGCCAAAAGGGCTTTTGTTTGTGTTTATTTGCGTTTTGCCAAACCCCAAATGCATAGGCCTAATTAGAATCAACAATCCTATCCGCGTAATGGTGGAAGTGCCGGTGGCCTCCCCAGTCAGCGGCCTCAGCCTGGCCTCTTCCCTGGGTCTCCCCTGATTGAAAAGCCGACCTCCTTTTACTGTTCCCGGCCTGCTGACATGCCACCCTCAGTCACCTGACCCAGGCACGGGTGTGTCCTGGCCCTTGCCAATAATTCCCTTTGCCGAGTACCTTCTCCATTTGGACGAGGAAGCAGTCGATATAATCCCGTGGGTTAGCGGGGTCGAGGGACTCCTGGTTAATTTTGATCCTCTTCTCAATGAAGTCGTAGATGTCCTGAAGGTTCTGGAACATTCGGACGTGTGGCCCTGGGAGATATTTCATGATCCACGAAAACATTTCGTACATCTGCAAGGGGATAGTGCAAGTCAAAGGAGGCACAGACGTTTCATGCTGAGTTGTGATCCATAAACCACTTACTCTGTCTGGAGTAGTCCCATTGAAGCCCAAAGGGCTTATTATTTGGAGTCAGTGATTTGTGGATCGTGGATCCTATCTTCAAGCAAGATTGCTGAGCTGTCCTCGAGTTTACATTTGCTAGTGGAAAGGCCTAAACTCAATTCTTCATTCAGTCATTCATGACTGCTGACCTGCAATAAAGTCACTGACAGTTTGTAAGGACTTGTGTTTTTACGTTGCTGGCAGTAAAAACTACACTCCATGATTGTCAGAAACTTAAACACTTTCTAGTTGACAGACCTGCAGTAAATGGTTTCTTGAGCAAGGTAATTTCTCACCTCTGATTCTGCTCTCTGTCACTTCTGGTCTTCTAATCAATACAAAACTTTTTCTCCCTGTCATGGGGACAAGGGGGCAACACAGACATTTGGGGAAATGAGACGCAGAATTTGGGGGTACTGAGGGGAAATATGGCTACTAACATGGACAACTCAAGATAAGGGTTTTAAGCTTTACCACGTTGCTAAACCAGTTTGGCAGAGAGGGCGGGATGGAAACCTTTTGTCAAGCAAAGGGAGCATTTTGTTGCTAAGGCAACGCCCAGGCCGAGAAGCACTGACCCAATCTGGACTGAGCCTCAGGGCAAGGGGACGGTTAGGAAATCTCAGTGTAATTTAGAATGCGTGTACGTTATGTTTGATTGATGCCTTGCACCATCTGATCAACGGCCTCGTACTTGTCTGTACTCAATATATGTTTTATAATCAAGCCTAGTGCGCTTATTTGACCTTGGGGGGGTTCACAAAGGGGGCGCTCTAGCTAGGCGAGAGCCTAGATGAACCTTTTCACATAAGAAAAGGTGAAGTCTTCCAAGTCACAGGTGGCCAGAGAAGGTTCTCTGAGTTACGGCTGGGCGGGGAGATCAAGGGGAGGCGTTTCTGGGGGTGCGGACCTCCGAAAGCTCCCTGATTGCGGCGAGGGTTTCTGATCACGTGGGGACCCATGTGGGCACAGGCAACTGGGTTGCAGCTGGCCTGGTGGGCAAACGGGGGACGGCCTAGAGAGAGACAGGGACCCCCATCCCCGTGACACTCCCTAAGACTTTAGCCAAGTACAGTCCAGCGGGTTTGAGCAACAGCAGCACTCAAACATTTTGGATCAAAGGAGTAACAGCAACTATGGAAATGAGGTGTCCCCGTGCCCCCACGTAGGCCGGTGTGCACTCCTTGTATGCTGGCCACAGCTGAACAAGGCAGACGGTGTCAATATTTGTGATCATCTCTGTGAAGGGAGAATCATAGAACGTTACAGTTGGAAGGAACCTAGTTGACGTCATCTAGAGGAAGAGCTGGAGGAAGAAGTCATTGGAGGCCATTCCTTAGCTCTACCTCAGAAAGAGCCACAGCCTCTAAAACCCATGTCACTCTAGCCACCCACTGTGGCTTGGGGATGAGAATTTGGGAATCTCTCGCCGTCTGATTTTTGGAGAGACTTCACCACCCTGCACTAAGGCGGAAACTGGAATTCTACCCAACTTCCGTTTTTGACGGAACTGGGTGGTTCAGTTGGTTTGATTGTAATGTTGATCAGATGAAATTCTGATCAGAATTCCGACTGAAAAAAAATATATTTCAGACTTGTCCTGTGAAAATGGAATGGCTGTTTCGAACCTGACCTAGCCTGTACGAGATAAGGGGGTCAGTCTAAACAGTCTCAGTGGTCCCTCTTGTAAAAATGTGTCCTGGTCCCTGGACAGGAAAGGTTGCTCCTCACCTGCCCCCAGGTGGAGCTCATGATGATGAAGTTTTCATTGATTTTGGCCATCAAATCGAGGAATTGCTGGTCCTCGTACTCAAAGCGTTGACCGAAGACAATGGAGCAGATGACATTGGAGACGGAGCGGCTCAGGAAGAAGGTGGGGTCGAAAGGTTCCCCTAGAACAGGGAAGGAAGTGTTCAGACACCCATTTATCAGCCTCCTCTCCTGGGTCTCTCATAACTGCCCTGCTGGGGAGGAGGACCTGTAAGGCCTCGACCCTGAACCCAGCCTCCAGGTTGTCTGCTGGTGCCACCACCCAGGCCTGTTTCCCTGGTCTCTCTCTCCCCTCCATGTCCCCTCCTCGTCTGTGTCTGACCCCACCTTTGTCTTTCTGTCTGTCTTTCCTCTGTCCCTGCCTCCCAGGCTCCTGATTTAAGGCACGCTGGTACCAACAGAAAGCTGGGTGGAGCGACTTTCTCTCCCCTCCGCCTTCCTAGGTGTTTTCTCTGCGTCTCCCTGGCTTGGTCTAGTCCGAGTTCCTTGCCCCTTGGTCTTTCTTCTTCCCAACCCTCCACCATTGGCCTGGCCGTTCTTGGCCTCCCCCTTGTGCTCCTTGCCTTCGTGATGGGCCTTTATCGCCTTGGCAGTGGCCGAGACTGAGGTCTCCTCATACCTTGCTCCTACCCCTGTCTCTGGTTCCCCGGCATGTGCTTTCCTGTGTTCTGACCGTGGCCATGTGATGGCGTTTCCAAGCCTGACCTGGAGTTCAGGTTGGCCACTCTGAGCATGCTCGGGGGGCGACCAAATCCCTGGGCTGGGTGGGGACCGGGGTTGATTGATTTAAATACTCTGGGTGTTGGGAAGCTAGAAGCTGCAGGTGGAAGTGGTTGAGAGCTGCAGCCTGGGGAGAGCCGGCTCGACTGGGTCTGAACCCTATTTCTGGACCAGCTGGGGAGCGCCAGGGAGGAGGAGACGCCAAAGAGAACGGGGTGGATTCCCATACCTTCCCTTTAAAAGAGGACACTTCATATGTGCCCTCTTTTAAAGGGGAGGTATGGTAACCCTGTTGCCCGGTTGCTCTGTGCTTGTTGCTACTGTCTCTGTGCTGTAGATGACCCAGCCTCTGCCCCTATCCCCGCTGTTAGTAAAGTTGGGTGTTGTGCAGACTCTGGAGTCAGTCTGGTCATTGCTCCAGGTAGACACCTCCAGGGAGGTGGAATCACTCTCTCTGCCTTCGCCTGCACCCCGGGGGGGGGGGTATTTCCCCGTGCAGCCTTAACCCCCAGAGGCTGGCCCAGCAAGGTGGTCTCTGGCTGGCTGCAGGACAGGCGCCGGCCCCACAACACGGGGGGCTGGGGCCCGGTGAGGTGAGCGGGGGTCCGCGGCACTCAATGGATGTTCTGTTTCTTGTACACTTTCCTCTGAAGGATCCACTGTTGGGCACGGCTGGTGGGGATGAGATGCTGGGGTACGGGGAACCATTGGTTTGGCAGAGTCTGGCATCTCTTATGGTCCTCACCTTTTGTTTTCCGGAACTCCTCCAGCAGGCACTGGGCCTCCTCCTGGATCCGCTCCTCGATGGAGCGCTTCCCCATCCCGAAATTACGCAGGGTGCTGAGGGAGAAACGCCGCAGCTGCCTCCACCGCTCCCCGTTGGCAAAAGCCACCCCTAGGAGCATTACAGAAAAGAGCCAGTGGAATCGACCGTGGTGACTTACTCCTTCTCTTGCTGTTGCTGCTCTCGGCTACGTGGTCCCTACGGAGCCACTCACACCCCTGCACCATGGCAAACAAATTGTCCTTTCAATGTCCTTTTGAGCTGAAGGACAGTTGAGACCGAATTCAGTGATTTCCAGCTCCCCGAAACAAACATTCAGTTCAGAGATTTCGGTCATTTTGTTTGCTTTGGTATCTCATTTTGGGTCAGTTATTTGGTGAGCTAATAGCACTAAATAATGCTGCCAAAGGGACCCAAACCAGTATGACCCAAGAGGAAATATCCAAAATAACGGTTCTCATTTTGGTAGACGAATATAATTTGGACAGTTGCAGGACTCTCTGAAAACAGTGGTCAGATAAAGAAAGGCTCACGCAAAACTCGCTGTTGTTTTCATGAACGATGCTTTTGCTTTGAGCGTCCCCAAGCGCGACTCTGCAAACAGAGTCATTTCCTTTAGAAACATGAGAGTAGAGTTTACACGAGTTAACAGCTCCCATCTGGTATCTGGCTAGGTATCGCTGTATCCGTAGTATCCAATATCGCCTGTCAGAGACAGACGATATGTGATTTACTAGCCAGCGGTTTTCTGTTTAACTGGATTGGCATTTACTGGATTATTACCACTCAATTATTATCATTTGACTTCCGCCCCCCCCCTTCTCTCTCTTTGTGCTGGTCTGGTAATGTGGCAAGGGGTAGTGCAATAATTTGGTAAATGGTAATTTGGTAATATCTGGTATTTTGGGCTGTGCATTTGGGTTTTGACAAAACATAAACACAAAATTCCCCCTTTGGTGCCTGTGTCTGAAACACAAATATTTGGGATGTGTATTGGGGTTCCGAGTGAACACAAAATATCCTGAAAGACATGAGGTCTCAAACTAGACGCTCGACACTGCGGTACACATGTACCTTGGAGCTGGGCTCGGACTCCTTTCCATATCGGCCTGTCAAAATGACACTTCTGCACCAAAATAACCTACCGATACAAATACAAATACTCAACCCCATGCCCAGCCCTAGCAATTAACTCGTGCAGTTATTAGATCATTACCGAATATAATAACATAGGAATCTCTCCTCCTCCACCATCTGTTCATGCTATGGTCGCCTCCCGCCTTGACTACTGCAACCTCCTCCTTGCTGGCTTCCCCCGCTCTCATCTCTCCCCCCTTATCGCAATCCAAAACTCCGCTGCTAGGGTCACCCACTCGCCCGTCGTTTCGACCACGTGCAGCCTCTCCTCTCCTCTCCTCTCCTCTCCTCTCCTCTCTTCACTGGCCCCCCCTTCCCCAACGTATCCTTCACAAACTCCTGGTATTTACCTACAAAGCCCTCCACAACCTGGCTCCCCCTTACCTCTCGGCCCTCATCTCCTTACACACTCCTGCACGCACTCTACGCTCCTCCTCTGTCCCCTCCCTCCCTCGTCTCCCCTGCTCCCCTAACCGCCTTCGTCCCTTCTCCCTCGCTGCCCCCCATGCCTGGAACTCCCTCCCTGCCCACATCCGCCTTGTCCCCTCCCTCCGCTCCTTCATATCCCCCCTCAAAACCCACCTCTTCCTCCACCTTTCCCGACGCCTTTCCTCTCAATATTTATTTACTGTCTGCCCTCCCCCTGACTCCTGCCTAACTGCAACCAAGCCAAGCACGTGCACCTGAGACTTCGCATCCGCTTGAATGTTATTGATCCCGTGTCTCTCCCTATGTCCCCTCTCCTTGTCTCCCGCTCTGTGTCTATTAGATTGTGAGCCATAGGCAGGGACCGCGTCTATCTTACTGTTCTGTAAAGCGCCAGGCACACAGCTGACGCTATACAAGTGCTAACAACAACAACAGTCGACATCATCCTTTCAAGCTGCCCCAAAAAGTACATTCCCCCAGGACTCACCAAGCCCCTTGACAAAATCATCCACCGTGGCCAGCAGCCCGCGCCCACTGAACTCCTCGGCATGGTCCACCAAGGCCTCCTTCACCGCCGCGAAGCCGTACAGCACCACCACACGCCGCGGGCCCAAGTGAACCGTGTAGACGGGGCCGTATTTTTCACTCAGCTGCAATAGAAACGGGGATCAATCCGAGAGCTGACAGTGGATTTGTGGGACAGGGAAGCTCCCCATCCCCGTCCTGCCTTGCTCCAGCTGGACAGAGCCGGCTGTGCCAGCCTGTGATTGATAGGAGACCATGCATTCCTGGCTCGGATCTTCTAAGAAGCTGTAAATCCAAGCCAGGAATGTGTGGTTTCCCCCTCATCAATCACAGGCTGAACCCAGTGACTGTCTGTGTCTTGCATGGGCTCAGTCCGTAGTTTGGACTGTTTACTTACTTGAAGAAGGGTCCCATTTAGCCTGGAAGCTTGCGCACTTTCGCCAACAGACGTTGGTGCCGTTAAAAGGCCACATCTGAACGACTTTGTCCCCATGTCTTGCAACTACAAGCACGCACTCAGAAACACACACACACGCTACACCGCTTCACCCAAATGGCAAGCTTCCTCCTGCTGAAAATAATATCCACACCCACCCATGTATGGCCCTGAGGTCTGGGGACCCTGAGTTCTGTAAGATAAGGACCTCTCTCTCTCTGTCACACACACACACACACCTGGAGCCTGCTCTACACCTCTCTGTTCCTTGCTCTGCATGACTGTTGACATTCATGCAAAACAGACATAGGGTGCAAAATCCTATTGGCGGCTTACACTGGCGGCAGGCGCGGTGGCGTGTTGGGCGGTGGGCACTCAGCAAGCCACACGGGGCAAAGGTGTGACCCTCGCTGCNCAAATAAACACAAACCCCCGTGGCTTCCGCGGGGCCCTGGAAGCTGTATAATCACCCCCGGATCGCTGCTGTGAGTTCCAGCCCCACTTCCAACTCTGTCTCTTATACACATCTAGATGTGTATAAGAGACAGGGGCAAAGGTGTGACCCTCGCTGCTGTGACACACACCCCCCCGAGCCCACACCCCCCCCACAGTCTGGGGGCTCCTGCTCCATCTCCTGGGCTGTGGGGTGTGTGGGATCGGTGTGTGTGTGGGTCACATCAGAAGGGGCGCACCATTGCCCTGCGTGATTTGCTGCGCCTGAGTGCTGGTGGACTTTCATTGCGCCGCATGTAGGCGCAGTTTGCGAGGGCTGCAGGATCGCACCCATAACGTACAATACGCCCTCCCCAGGCCTGCACCGTGGAGTGTACAGGAACCCAAGCTCACCTGCTGTTGAGCTGACAGAGGGAACTGGTTCCATCCAGGGGCAAGTGCACGACAGCCCAAAGTTTGAAGCCTGGATTTACTGGTTAAATACTTATTGAAGCCCATGGAAAAGCACCCAGTGGTCAGTGGACCTACTAAGCAGCGTAGGACTGGATGGAATTGGAATTTCCTAATTTGCCTATCGAATTCCGAATCGGCTTCCACTGAGGAATCTGAAGCAGGACTCAAATGAGATTTCACCAAAAATGGGAAATCTCGTCTAAATCCAGGTTCCCGATACCATCTTGGTTGAACTGAGAACCTCTCCGTATTCAACAATGTCTTTACTGACATTTTGTTTCCCGATTTACCGACTAGGATCCTGTTCACTATTTTACCATTTACCACTTTGCCGTCAAGGGGTAATATCGACACAATACCACACTTCTTGTGCTCCATTTTCCTTTCTACTTCCTCGTCCCTCATTGGCTGGTACCCAGCTTCCTTTACAACTCTACAATTCAGCTGCAGATTGGTCAAAGCAAAGGGAACAACATAGAGCAGCAATTCTGTTTGGAGGCACCGGAGTGGAGATTAAGGGGTATGCTATGCACACAGTAATTGGCTCAGAAAAGTGGAAACAACGAACCCAGAAGTGAAATGGTCCCCTCAGCAATGTGGTAAGCGGTGAACAATTGGGAAGCAGAAAGTCAGTAAGTTGGGATGGTATCGTGCTGTATCGTGAGAATCAAGGAATCACATCGGTATCAGGAAACGGTCAGGAAATCGATCCCGGTTTCTGACATGGTGACGTTACTAGCAAGTAAATGTTTTGCTGTTCATTTCAGCCCTAGTCTGAAGTCAATTGGACACAAACTCAAACACGCCAACGTCATTTGATGAGCCTGATATTCAATATTGCTGCTTCAACGAGCTTGATTAGTTTGCGTCCGACTTTCAAATTCACTCGTCCATTGAAATCCCTTAGCCTGCACCATGTGACTAAAGCCAACCAATCGTACTGCAGAATGAACAAATGACCCGATACTGCCCATAAAACTGAAGAATACCAAATTGGCCCCAAAGAAAAGTAAATATCAATAATCCCCTTCGGTGCCTTTCAGGGCAGCGAAAGCAGCTAGCGCTGGAGCCGCCATTTGCAAGGGATTGAAAGGTCCAAAGTGAGACTCTCTGGACTAGCAGGACTCTGAAATAAGGTGTGTCCATTGTGTTGTGTGAAGCGGGGGCGGGGCTCTGAAATGAGAGATGTCCCCTCAGGATAAAGGAGACTGGAAGCGCCCTCAAGGATCAGCCAACAGAGCCCCTGGCGCCGAGACAGGATTAGTTACGCATTCGCTATGCCTAAGCCCCTCCCCCCGACAAATATTTACCCAGTCTCCTCTTCCCAGCGAGGGGCAGAAGACTCGGGAGACCCACCTTTTTGAATGACAGCAACATTTTGTTGGCCTTCAGTTCCAGCAGGTTTCCGAGCACTGGGAGGGGAAACGGCCCAGGAGGCAGATTCCTTATCCTGACAATCTGCCTCCATGCCGACAGGAGCACCAAGCTGGAAATGCAGACGGCCAGCAGGAGGGTGACTGACTCTCCGATCTCCATGCCGAGGGGCGGCAGGGGTTTTCGTAGCCGTTGGTCTCTCTTCGGCCCTTTGAGACGCTGCGACAACACCCACCCACCTTGGCTCTGCAGAAAAGTTGGCACCAACCCCAGCTCCTTGGCTTTATAGCCGCTTGCCTCGGTCTCCTCACACAACCCCTGAGTAATCGGCGTTCAGGCCCGTCCCAAGAAACGCTGCACGTGGGAGCCGGCTTCTGTTTGCTAAGGCGGGTCTGTACACTTTGTTGGTGTATAAGGTTCATATCAACAGCACACCGGGGAGGGTTGAGTTAGAGCCCTGCTTGGGACAGGAATTTGGGCCCAAGGCTGACTGCGTTGGGCTTGCCCCGATCCTGGGCCCTTGCTGAAGGCTCCTCTGCACCAAGATTCGACGTGTCTGGGTGACCCGCTCCCCCTTCCGCAACCACCATGACATCCCAGTGCTCCGAAAGGGGCGTGGATCTGTCGGAAAAGAGGCGTGGCTAAAAATTTCCCCGCCTCTTCTTATTATGGCCACACCCCGTAGAGAGCTCTGCTACCATGGTGCTTTGGGGGGTTGGGGGGACGGACAGCGCTTCTCACAGGTTACGGAAACTCGGCTCAGCCAGCCTGATGCAGGGAGCCTGCTGGTTTAATTGGGGCAGGCCCAGGAGAGGGCGGTTGGGGACGGGCGGGGCTGGAAAAGCTGAAACGGGGAGTTGGCTGGAAGCCTGACAGGGCCACATGGAGGAGCAGGAGAAAACCGCCCCCCCCCCAGTGGGCACCCTTCTCCCGGCCGGCTGCTGCTCCCCTGCAGCTGGGGCAAGCAGCACCACGGCACTGAGCACCCCTCAGCGCCCCCTGCGCAGGAGTGACCCAGCAGTGCTGTAGGGGCTCCCACGATTAGGGCTGAAACGAGATTTCACCCTTCTCGGAAATATCGTCGAGAACAGGCTGCTCGACAAGATTTCCTCGTCTCGAGAACCTCAAAATAGCAACCAAGAAAAAAATAAAAAGGTCTCCACAGACACAAAAATGGCCACCAGGGCTGTTCTGCGCAGCCACATCCATTTTACGACTGCACAGTTAATTTGGGGCCATAAATAAATAAAAAATAAATAAAATAATGTCTAGATTAGAATGAATTTCATTCCCATTTTCCTCCCAGCCTTGCCAGGCATGGGTGGGGTGGGGGGAACTGTCCCTGAGCCAGCTTGCCCCACACGGAAGAGGGGGAAGGAATCAGATCGCTGATCAGCGGGAGCTTCCCCAGCTGGGCCTTTGTGAGTATGCGCCCTGTTAGACGGCCTACCGCCCTGACGGGCTCTTGCGTCAATCCGGCGCCATTCTACCCAGTGACCCAACTCTCTCTGACATTGGTCAAACACAGTCCGGATCAGAGCAAAGAGGCAGCCATTGCCTGGGGGTGGGGGGACTTACGGCAGAGACCCTTTGGGATGGAAGAGGTTACGGCTGGGACAGATCCTTGAAGCAACTTGGATTCTTTGTTGAGTTTTACAAATTCACTTTTTTAAAAAAAATTGAGACTCAGTTCCTGCTTGCCCCCGACAGGGCATGTGCTAGAGTTTGGAAATCCCTCCCACCCCCCTCCCCGATAATAGATACTTTGAAAATGTCATCTTTGAGAGTTAAGAGTCATAAAACTGAAATGAGTAGCCACAGCGAGTACCCGGTATCCGTCTGGTTCTTGCTGTAGCCGCCAGTATCTGGTATTCGGCTGGATGCCAAATAGCATCTGGTAGTGGTCGATGAGAAATCCAGTTAATCGGATTACCAATTGACCATGCATTACCATTGCAAGGAAGAGAACGTTTTATAGACACAAATGATAATCAAGAATTGGCATTCATTACCTTTAAAAATTCTTGAATTCAGAGGAAGTCAACTTTGGTTCTGGCCGACAGTTCTCCAACGTTTACCTGCGCAAGTCCATGAGACTCACATATAACTATGACCCCAGACCAGCATCTACCAAACATCAGTCAAGATTCCAACCCTGTCTACACAGGACACACCACCACTTGAGGGAACCCCTCATAATTTGGGGACTCTTGGATTTAAGACCAAAACCAAACAAAATCTATTTACCAATTTAGATTTCTAAAAATGAGATTTTTGAATGTAGGACAAGAGGACAAGCAATGGCTAAGCCAAGCTGGTCGAGGGTAGTGCGGAAACCGATACCAAAATTATGATCCACTGTTAATATCTGGTACTCCGGATAGTTTGGTAGTTTGTCAACATCAGTTAGTTGGCCCAAGCTCAATTCACATGCATGGTACATGTTACAATACATTAATAATGCCACAGTCATAAGGTTTTGCACACCTAGAACCTGACTGGAACACACAGCTCCACACACCTACTGTGGTAAAGGCGGCGTTTCCCATGATAGTGTTTATTATCTCGTAACTAACAGGCTGACAGCTTGTTCTGGTGGGGTTATATACCTGCCAAATAGCCGGGAGTTCGCCAGCAACAGGAATCACTTGGGCAAGAGGATTTGAAACCACACGTTGAAGGACGCTCCATAATTGTGTCTACAGAAAAGAGTCGTGTGGTCCAGATGTTGGTTTGGGAGCCAGGACTCCTGGGTTCTCTGGGAGGGGAGGGGGGGCTAGTGGGTTAGAGC
>QEPC01004895.1:97098-109337 GCA_003113815.1 Sphenodon punctatus | reverse complement strand
GTCATCTCAGCTTGAATTCCATCACAGTCTCAGGCCTGCTGGCTGTTCTGGACCATCTCTCTGCTCTTTGCCTTTGCTTGACCGAAGTTAGGTCTGGCTTCCTTTGTCCAGGCCAGGAGAACATAAGATATCAATAACACTATATTCTATTGCCACAGTAGCAGACAACAATCGTTTGCTTGTTTCCCCCATTTTAATCACATTCGTCATGAAATGAATGGGGCTCCGTTTGTTTTTGTAACTAATTAAAACATTTTTTTTTAAAAAAAAAACTTTTAATTTTATTAAATTCTTTAACACATTATACAAAAGTGGTTTATATATCACTTAAAATATCCCAACCTACAACACTCTTCAATTGACTAGGCATTACATATGTTTAAAGCTATCTATCAAATAAAATTGTTCTATCATTTTGTGTGACTGCTTCATTTTCATTTGCCGCCTTTCAATTCAATTTCAATTCAAAAGGTCAAACTGAACCAAGTTGCCGGAAAGTTCTTTTTCTTCCCTTTCAAGATAGCTGTCAATTTGTCCCTTGTAAACAAGTACCAAATGTGAGCAATCTGTTCCTGAAGTGGTAGGTGACCTTGCGTTTTCCAGTGTCTCGCTATTATGTTGACAGCCGTCAAACACATCATTTTGGTTGCATCTTGGTGTAGCCTTATAGTTTTGTCGTCTGGGTATATACCCAGGATGGCGGTTTCGAATTTAGAGGGTACCACCATCCCGTTTACCCTTTTTAGAAAGGTCCAAATCTTGTTCCAAAAACTCATCACAGCAACAATCCCATCGGCAGTGTTTTAGGGTGCCCCTCTGCCCACAGCCCTTCCAACAGAGTCCTTTACCAGGCCTAGTCCCATATTTGAAATGCTGGGGGGTCAGGTAAAACCGGGTGGTTGCTTTTATTTGCATCTCCTTTACTTCCACTACAAATTGGTGACGTCATGGGGCAGCGGAGGAATTGGAAAGACCAGCCAGCGGTTGCTTCTCTAGTTCTGCTTCCGACGGTCTTGCTCACCGGAGGGGACATCGTGTAGGTTTGCAATTCCTGCCGGGGGAATACAGTCAATGTGGTGAGTGAGTGACCACAGCTGGACTCCAGCCTAATTGCTCTTGCTTCCCCATCCTTTCCCTCAGGGGTGATTTTCTCCAACGGGGAGCGCTGGAAGCAGCTCCGACGATTCTCCCTCACCGTCCTGACCAGTGTTCGGATGGGCAAGAAAAGCATCGAGGAGCGGATCCAGGAGGAGGCCCAGTTCCTCCTGGAAGAGTTTCAGAAGACCAAAGGTGAAGGGGTAGGCCCCAGGCCTGGACACACGCACACACAGCCAGGGCAGGCACACGGCCTAGGCCACACTGAAGCCTGGGCACACGCACACACAGCCAGGGCGGACACACGGCCTAGGCCGCACTGAAGCCTGGACACACGCACACAGCCAGGACAGGCACATGGCCTAGGCCGCACTGAAGCATAGACACACGCACAGAGCCAGGGCAGGCACACGGCCTAGGCCGCACTGAAGCCTGGACACACGCACACAGCCAGGACAGGCACATGGCCTAGGCCGCACTGAAGCATAGACACACGCACACAGCCAGGGCAGGCACACGGCCTAGGCCGCACTGAAGCCTGGACACACGCACAGACCCAGGGCAGGCACATGGCCTAGGCCGCACTGAAGCCTGGACACACGCACAGAGCCAGGGTAGGCACACGGCCTAGGCCGCACTGAAGCCTGGACACATGCACACAGCCAGGAAAATGGAAACGGTCAGCAAATTGATTGCATTACGGTTCCTGATATGGTGAAATTTCAGCCCTAATCTCCACTCCACTCCCTGTGCTGAGACAGACCAGCAGCCTTCCTTCTGCCTGTCCTAGAGTGCGGGGTTACAGCTTGACTGTCCCACCCAGGGGCTGCCCATTCGCTTTCCTCCTAAGTCTACCCCTCTGGTTAGCTCACTCTCCCCCACTGCCTCCATAAACCAGCCTCTCCCCTTCTCTTGCCTAGAGCAACCTTTCAACCCCACCTTCTGCCTGAGCCGCGCTACCTCCAACATCATCTGCTCCATCATCTTCGGCGACCGCTTTGACTACGAGGACAAGGAGTTCCTGGCCTTGATGCAGTTGACAAAAAAGTCCTTCGTGGAGATAAGCACCCCATGGGCCCAGGTATGTCCCCAACTACCACCAGGCCCCACACGCCCTGCTTGGGAAGGTGGGGAGCCGCAGCTTGCCTGAGGGGGGTGGCAAGTTCAAAGCATAAGCCCCGTTGGGTCTGACCAATGGTCCATCTAGCCCTGCATCCCATCTCTGAAAACCCGTAGCCAGCACCGCATGGAGGAAGTGCACAATACTAGGGTTTATTATATGGGGTGATCCCCTGTCATTCACTCCCTGATGTCAGAGGTTGTATCCCCCATCCCACCCCGCCATCGGCCACTGATGAACCGAGGCCCCCAGTGCGTTTCTGTCTAGGGCAGGCCCAATGAGGATTGCTTGAGAGGGGCCAAATTGTCCTAAACAAGCAGCGGCCCCGATGAAAGGCAAGATTACCATCGTGCCGGTTCTGCAGGACACGTAATTTACGACGCTCAGCATCCCCCGCAGGATTGCCGCCAAAGCCACGCGGGTTCGCTTTCCCACGTGACAAAACCCGCCCCTGATTTGCCTCCCGGAGCTTTTCCCGGAGGCAAATTAGACGCATTTTGTCACGTGGGAAAGCGTCCTTGGTCTCACTCTAGTGGAGTCAAGAGGTGCAGATGCAATTCACGCCATTTGCTATCAAATTACACTGATTTACAGCAGCCATTTTTAGCCCAATATTTTTTAATTGCCTGTGTATTTTTCATAGAACAGAGATCAGGGGTCACATTCTGCTCTCTTGCACGGTTATAAATCCAGATTCACGCTACTGACAACGGGGAAGTGACTCTAGGCTTATGTTATGCTAAAGTAACTGGGAGCAGGCACCAGCCTGCAGTGCGGATCTCAGTCTCTTCGCTTCCTCCTTTGTGCCCCCAGTTCTATGATGTGTACGCCAGCTACCTCAAGTACTTCCCCGGCCCCCACACAAAAGTCTATGACGTCCTGGAGGACCTGAGAGCGTTCATGGCCAAGAGAGTGAAAAAAAACCAAGAGACCTTTGACCGCAACGCCCCCCGCGACTTCATTGACTACTTCCTGGTCCAAATGGAGACGGTAACCGACCGGGGGGGGGGGAGAGAAGTGGGGCTGAATCTACAGAATGGAACTAGAGAGATCTCCCCCCCGCCCGCTACAACAGCTTGAGAACTGTGGGATAGGCCTAAAACAAGAAGTCATTTTTTTTCTCATGAGATTTCGTGCCAGACCCAGGTTCTCACTGAGATCTCGGTCCCAGTACGAAATCTCATGAGATATCTTGTAAAAACTGGGGGGCGGGGGGGGACGAGACATCTGCAAAATGGCCACCGGCGTCATTCTGTGCGAGCACAGCGCTTTCCTGAAATGGTGGCCGACAGCATTGGCACCATTTTGGAAACTGGCAGCCGGTCTGTGCATGCTCAAAACGGCCACTGCGCATGCGCCAACGGATGCCCTTTCCCAATACGGCAGCAATTCTGTTGGCACAATTTCGGGAAAGGGCTGCGCACGCCCGGCAACCATTCAGCAACTACCGGGTGCTAGACCCGCAGTGGAGATCACAGGCGCAGCCTAGTCCAAGACCGGCTGCAGTGACTGGGTTCTCAAATGATATTTTTTTAAAAAATCAGGACAGATTGGCAGTTGGAATCTGCCCATAATATTCTAGGTCATAGAGACAGAGTCGTGTAGAGATATCTCTTATTGGACCAATAAAAGATCTCTCTACACGACTTTGTCTCTACGACCTATTTTTAGGACCAACACGGCAAACACCCTCTCTCCATAATATTCGATGGAGTCTTGGAATCGATCAGAGCCAGTTGTACAAGTGGGAAACAGACAAAGAGATGAACACCAAGGAATTGAGGACAGGGCGCGACTTTATTTGCCCAACTATTTCCAGGTGGAGGCAAAGTGGTTCAGGTCGGTGCTCTAGAATCGTAGCGCTGGAAGAGAATGATGCCTCCGAGGTCATCTAGTCCAACCTCCTGCTCAGGACAGGAAATTCGCAGCTACAATATCCCCAAGAGATGGCCGTCCAGCCTGCCTTTTATTGGAAATGGATCTAGAAAAGGTATCATCTGAATGATCTTGTCTCCATCTGGAAATATTTTGGACTAATATGGCAACCAAGCTCTCGCCCTAAACTACAATAGAAAATACTTCAAAGAATGATTAAAACATTCCTCCGAATGTTCACAAATAATTGACGCTATGCTCCTAACGACAGTTCACACCAGAATTTTGATTATCGTTGTACGACAGTATCTGAGAATCTGCACTGTATTTTTATTCAGTGGCAGAGGCCCTGCTGCTGCAGGATACCCCTGCCTGTTATAACTACTCCATCTCTCCCAAAGGAAAAGGACAATCCAGGCAGCGACTTCAACCTCAAGAACCTGGAGCTGACCATGGTCAACTTGTTCTTTGCCGGGACAGAGACTGTCGGCTCCGCCCTGAGATATGGGATCCTTCTTCTGATGAAATACCCAGAAGTGCAAGGTGAGATGATGTGTTTGGGATAGCACTGCAGCGGGTACCTAATTTTGTACCCATGGAAAATACCCACCCTGAGAACACATTCACACATACATTAAATGCTGGTTTTTCTAAAAGCAGTCAATTTCAAAATGTGCTTCAATAAACCCATGCGCTAGTCACAACACCCTTTCCCCCCACATTTAAGCCATTTTACAGAATGCACCTTTGACATTCACACAATTCCAGTATACCCACAAATCCTCTGCTGACGTTGGTCAGCGCGGCCGCTGGTTGGCAGCTCAGCTTCTGCAAAGGAGCCACCACCAAGCAGGTTGGGATGATGATGTTGAGGTTCCCACCCCAGGGGAGCACAAGCCACAATTGATAATCTGACCTCTAAAGCGGCCGAGGCACAGGGGGGCTTCGTTGCTTGGCTCCTGGGGTGAAGAAGACACGGCCTTGGCTGACGCAGCCCCCTCCATAGCGGAGCAGGGATGGGACCAGCCGAATTGCAAACAGCTGATTGCCTGCTAATTAACACACACACCGTTTATTTGGGGGGGTGAGGGGAGATAATCATTGCAAACTCAGCACGAAGGGGGGAGGGGAAGGGCTAGTGGCTTTTCCAGCTTGCACATCCCCCCCCCCCACACCCAGAACTAGCAACTTGGACAGTTTATTCCCCCCGCCCAACTGTGATGTCCAGCACTCATCTCCCCCCCCCATAGAGAATGGCGATCTCTGGCTTCAGGCAGCGCTGGGAGAGAGTGCAGCACCGAGGAAGAGCAGGAGAGACTCCCGGCAGCAGCTCCGTCCCGCTGCTGCTGCCTGCACCGCCTCTCCAAGCGGCGGGCGCCTGCCCGCCAGTCACCAAACCCAAAATACGCACTTGTCTAATGCTCAGCTAGCCTGTCCAGCTCCTGAAATTGCACGTGTTCCCTGTGAAAATGAGCTTCCCGTTTCTGCTCCCGTCCCGTCTATCTCCGTATCCCAACAGAGAATGGCTGGGGGGGGGGGGCCAGCCTGCCAGTATTCCGCTCCAGCCTCTAGAGAACGGTTCTAGCAGGGTTTAAGATTCTCAGTCTAGCACCGGAGTTTGTGCAGAACTGGCGGAACAGATCATTGTTCTGCCTATTGGCTAGTCCGCGGCGCCGATGGTGCCGGAGGGACTCCCCTTTGTCACGCAAGGGAGCAAAGAAATGACTACGTCTTCCCTGAATGGCAAGGCTTGGGAAGAGGGTGAAATCCACCCTTGGGCAGAAGGAAAGCGAGGCGTCCGTGCGATTGGCGTCCCCCAAACCTGGGCTTTACATCTGTACTACGGCGGCAGCTGACCGTACCGGGTGCTGCCCAGAGATGCCCGGCGGTGGGTGGTGCAGCCTGGAGAGACAAATGGTTCCCAAATTAAGGGCCATAACCCCAAACGGGGGGAGGGGGGAAGAGTTTGTTTGTACCAAGCATCACAATCCTGAAAAATTATTTATTTCAATAATCATCCCCAAAGGCTCAGGAGAGCTAACCCCATCATAAAAGCCAATCCATAAGATACAAAAGATAACACAACACGTAAAAACCATAAAAATATATTTTGAAACCCAGCCACCTCCCAAATCCTAACCCTGCCTGTTAAATACCTGGCCGACCACATAGGTCTTGCGCTGCCTCCAGAGGGTGTTGAGACTGGATCTTAGGCGAACCTCATGGGGAAAGGGGGTTCCAGAGCCACGGAGCAGAACACACTCAGGTCGTCTGACCGGGGTCTATGATGGAACTTGCAAGAGGGTGCTCTCGACTGCCCTTGGAGGGCATGGAGGGACATCAGGAGGAAGGTCGTCGCTTGCATCTGTAGGGTCCAGGGCTTTGGGGGCTTTATATGTCAAACCCAGCCCCTTGAATTGTTCCCAAAGAGCTATTGGCAGCCAGAGCGGACCCTGGGTCACTGGTGTAATGTGACCGACCACCACTGCAGCCCCTGAACAGTTTTCAAGGGCAGCCCCACTAAAACAGTCTAGACATGGGGTGGCTTTGGTGCAGGTGCGGGCTCACAGTTACATCTCAAAATAGGATCGTACAGGCAAAGGTTTGGGGATACACTGCAATAGATGAGAGGAGGGAGGGGAAATTGAGGCTCAGAGTGGCAGGGAAGAACTCAGGTGTCCTGGCTTCCAGATGGCCTTGTTCTGCCAACCAACTAGATTCCTAATTCTGAAGGCTGAACCCAGGAGTCCTGGCTCCCCCTCTCTAACCCGCTAGACACCCCCCCCCATCCCAGAGTGGGGAATGGAACCCAGGAATCTTAGCTGTACCCAGCCAGCTCTAAGCGCCTAGACCCCACTTCCCTTCCAGAACTGAGAAGAGAACCCAGATGTCCTGATTCCCCGGTCCGTCTGCTCTAATCCAGTAGACCCCGCACATGCCTCGAGCTGGCCAGCAGAGGACTCTGGGTAACAGAGTGATGCAGGGGTTTCCCAGTGGCAGAAGGAAAGTGGGGTTTTGATGAAATTCCGTGGTGTCTTTGGCAGCAAAAATGCACAAGGAAATCGACCGGGTGATCGGTCAGAACCGTGTCCCGAACATCGAGGACCGCGGCCAGATGCCGTATGTGGACGCCGTCATCCACGAGGTGCAGAGATTCAGTGACTTCCTCCCCATGGGGGTGACACGCACGGTCACCAGGGATACCCAGTTCAGGGGCTACATGATCCCCAAGGTACGACTTACAAGGCAATTTCAGCTAAGTACGGGTAGAAAGTCCAAAGTAGAGACTCAAACTATTCTAATAACAGATGCATCTAGAGGGAGACGGGGCCCCCTTTCCTATCCTCCTCCCCCCAAATCCTTCTGCATTGAGCATTTCCTCTCTCTTAGGAAACCTGGCTTCATTACTTTGGCTGCTGCTGTCTCGGCTAATACAACTGGGAGTATCACTATAAGCAAAACGAGCCACAGTTAAGGGTCTATCAGTATTTCCACTGAAAAACAAACATCCACCGTGTCTCATTAAATTGATAAAGGCAATGCCCCCCAAAATTAAAATGTGGGGTGGACTTTTTTGTTTGTTTTTTGTTTTAAATAAAGATTTCTCACAAAGATTCGGAAACTTTCAAAGATTAGACATTTCAGAAGCATTTCTTTTCATTTGAAATTTAAGATCCCCGTTGGCATTTGGGGCAGCTCTCAACGGCCCGTGGTGCTCTGGGCTCCGGAATGAACAGGGACTTTTCCTGCTGAGTCTCTCTTTTCCCTGGCTGCGTAGGCAGTGCCCAGTCCTCCTGTCCTGACCGCAGAGAACTTTCCTCCCCAGGGCACCGAGATCTACCCCATGCTCAGCACAGTCTTGAATGACCCCAAGAAGTTTAAGAGCCCAGAAAGCTTCAACCCTGGGAATTTCCTGGATGAGAACGGTCGTTTTAAGAAGAACGATGCTTTTGTGCCATTTTCCTCAGGTAATGACTTACAAGACCTAGTTTTGTATCGCCAGCCCCAGATGCAGCCCAGAACGGCGTGCTCCACAAGATCTAGGAGCACGCCACGTGGAACAGGCCGGCCAAACCCGGGGTTGCTGCCCATCTGTTGGGGGGACTCTCGGAGCACCTCTGTGCCCGTCCATCTCTTGCCACGTTGAGCACCATAGAGCGGTGGACAGCTGCCTAGAGCGTTGCTAGAGTGACCCGTGGCTCTCTGGTGGAGGTGGGGGCCAGACAGGTAAACGAGGGGGGCAGGGGTGGGACACTTTTTCTCACTTTAACAATTTTAGGGTGAACCTTGCTATCCAAGAACAAAGAAAAGGGAACCGCCAGGCAGAAGGGAGTTGGCTGCCTGGGATGAAGATGAAAACTAAAGGTCGGAGGGGCGTGTGACTGAGCTTGTGAGAGAGGATTCTTTAGCTGCTGAGAGAGACTGTCCTGACTTCCACCTGGGGTCCTCCGAGTGACTGTAAAATGAAAAACCTTAGAGCTAAAGTCAATGCCCCCCCGGAGAACTGTTTGACTTTTCAATAGGCTGAGTTGTATCTCGACCCCATCAGTCCTACACATACAAAGGCTGGCGAACACCAGACCCCTCCTCCTTCGCAGCTCAGCCCTAAAGTCAGTCATTGGGCTGTTACACGTTTTCCGTGAACACATGCAAATGTATGCAAATTAGGGGCAGCATGACGTGTCCAGCAAAGGCTGGAGAGGATGGTCTCTCTCTTTTTTTTTTTAGCTTCCCCGTCAGTTCCTCCACCCAGCTTCTTTCACCGACACACACACACACACACACACAAACTTGAGGTGGTAACAAGTTCACTATCCTTGCAGCTCTAGCTACTCAAAAGGGACAAAGGACCGCACAGCATTTGCCTACTCACAGGCCTCAGCCTAGCAGCTCTGGGGGTAGACACCTGGACGATCGGTTCCCCTGGTTGAGTTTCCAATATGGCAGCCAAAATGATGTGCAGCCAAGAACACGTTGCCCTCTGTGGGGACACGTTGCCCTCTCAGTCGGGGACACGTTGCCCTCCCAGTCGGGGGCACGTTGCCCTCCCAGTTGGGGACACGTGTGGCTGGGGACACGTTGCCCTCCCAGTTGGGGACACGTTGTCCTCCCAGTTGGGGACACGTGTGGCTGGGGACACGTTGCCCTCTCAGTTGGGGACACGTTGCCCTCCCAGTTGGGGACACGTGTGGCTGGGGACACGTTGCCCTCTCAGTTGGGGACACGTTGCCCTCCCAGTTGGGGACACGTGTGGCTGGGGACACGTTGCCCTCTCAGTTGGGGACACGTTGCCCTCCCAGTTGGGGACACGTGTGGCTGGGGACACGTTGCCCTCTCAGTTATGAGTTGCACCTTGGCGTACATCACGCCGTTGGTGATTCCCCATCCCTTCATTTTGTGTTCCCTCCACAGGGAAGAGGATCTGCCTCGGGGAAGCGCTGGCCAGGATGGAGCTCTTCCTCTACTTCACCACCATCCTGCAGCGTTTCCAGCTGAAGCCCCTGGTGGCCCCTGAGACTATCAACACCACGTCCCTGCCGAGCGGTTTCACCAACATCGCCCCCTTCTACCAGCTCTACGTGATCCCTCGCTGACGGAATTGAAGTGCAAGGGGCCCAGAGAAGCTGTAACAGGCTATTTTGATCAAGAAAGGGCCTGGCTTCCAGTCTCTTCCCCTCTTGGGACCTGCCGCTCCCAGGTTCCCACCCCCTTGTTTCTACATTTCTGCCCAGTCAGACTCTAACAATGGGTAAAGAAGCCAGCGCCTCATGCCCCCACCCCTAAGCAATTAGCTCTCCAGGGGCAGGGATGGTCTTCCCAGCATGGCTAGCAATATGCTGGCAGGGGTTTATCCAATGGCCTCGGAGACTTTGAGGATGATGTTGTCATTCTCGGCAGGGAATAAAAGCTGAGGAAGCCCTGATATAAACAGCTGTTCCTTGTAACTAGATTCCCTGCATGTCCCTCCGTAGCCGGTCGGCCGGCCGTGCTCAAAGCTGGGGCTCCCACTGCCAGCAATTGCAAAGAAATCAATCCATTGATCAGTCTGCCGCAGGGAGCTGAAATCAGCCTGTGGATTCAATGAGAGGCTTTAGCAAAAATGAGGCCCCGTCTCCCCTCCAGTGACACTGATTGCATCTCTAATCTGACCTCCCATTGGAATCAGAGTTCTTTCTAGCATCCAGAGTGGAATCCTGACCCCACGGATGTTCATGGGAAACTGCCATGAATCAAGGCCTTCACCCTTGGCCTTTGCGCCCAAGTCCTCTAGAGAGGAAGCCGTTGAGAGGATCCCTTTTATTGGACCGGTTCAACGGTCACCTTAACTCGCCTCTCCTTTCTAGGGGTGTCTAGAACTCACCCCGTTTGGCTCGGTTTTAGTTTTCTGTTGAAGAAAACCATCTGGTTTTGTTAACTTTTTCATTTGGAAACTAATAATAATAAAAAAATCATAATAAAAAAAATCATTGTGCACAAATGCCCAGCAGCCCATTCTAACATTAGTTTTAGTCACACACACCCTACTCCTTTCAGGCCAGCGTGGCAAGCCCTTGCTCCCACCGTTAGAGTCGAGGAGACAATTCTCCCGAGTGCGTCCTCGGGGTTTGCTTTTCCATTCAGGTATTTTGGAATCATTTATATTTGTCTGTTCTGCATCCGTGTGGGCCCCCTCGGTTTCCTTCATATCCTCTGTATTAGGAAACTCTCATTCCCCCAGATTAACAGCATCCTTTGGAGATGCCTCGGTCCAAACTATGCTCTCATTGGCTTTCCCCTGGATTCTAGCCGGGTTCCATCCTGGTCAAGGTGGAGCCCGTCCTGTTGGTATAGATTCCCCCTTCCAGAATCCAAAGCCCTCTTTCCTGCACCATTGTTTCATCCACGCATTGAGACCCTGGAGCTCAGTCTGCCTCTGGGGTCCTGCACATGGAACTGGGAGCATTTCTGAGAACGCTGCCCTGGAGGTTACAAACCTTAATCTTCTACCGTGAAGCCCAAATTTGGCTTCCAGAACCTCCCTCCTACATCTTCCTGTGCATGGTCTGTGTGCACTGCAGGATGGGCTCCGCCTTCAGCAGAATCAACATTCAAAAGGAGTTTGAGCAGTTTTTAAACTAGAATCCAGGGGTGACGCCGGCAGGCGCCGAGCAGCACGTGGCTCAGACCAAGGCGTTCCCAAAGGATCTGTTAATCCAAGTCTCTTACTGTAGAGGATGGGAAAGAAGCTGAGGGAGCTCAGGTGGAATTAAGTGCGGAGCAGACAAGTATAAATGATTCCGAAACACCGCAAACGTATAACGCGCAGACTAAGAATAGGAGTCAAAAGAATACATTGAAGTGTCTCTGTACAAAATAATGCTAGAAGTCTAACAAGTAAGACGGGAGAATTAGAGCATATGAGACTAAATGAAGATCTCGACATAGCAGGCATCTCAGAGGAATGAGGCTAACCAATGGGATGCTCTAATACCCGGGTACAAAATATATCAAAATGACAGAGTAGATTGAGCTGGTGGTGCACTGGTGGCGCTATATGTTAAAGATAACATTGAGTCAAGCAGGATTAAAATGTTAGAGGAAGGGTGTCACGGAGGAACATAGGGTCACACACGTGTAACATGGGCCCACATGTAGACTACAGGTCTGGTAAATATGTAATGCAAAAGGTTCCACATGTATGCAATGTTGCAATACATGTAGACTACAAGTCTGACAAATATGTAATACAAAAGGTTCCACATGTATGCAATGTTACAGTGCAGAACTGTAAAACCCAGTTCAGAGATGTAACATGTGACAGGCTCCAGGAAATGCAAAGAGATACAAAATGTGTATTTGGGAACACTTGCCAGACGGAACCCTGCAGAGATGCAGAGCAACCTTCATGTTTGCCTGGGTTGCTTACGTGTCACGTTTCAGGTTTCCCCAAAGGCGGGAACAGAGACAAAGAAGGAGGAAGACTACTTAGAGGCCAGTAAGTCACCTTGAGGGAGTTCTCTCCGAGAGCCATCTTGAATATCTACATACAAAAAGCTGCCAGCCAGCAAGACTGAAAAGACATGAGGAGAGAGAGATGATTTCGCTCTCTAGCAACTCTAAGTCTGGAGACCCAGTCGTTTATACCAAAGGACTGAGAGCAACTTATGGA